>JAVSBS010017783.1:36222-50653 GCA_033124195.1 Coracias cyanogaster
TTACTAATCTGAGAGAAGAGACCAACACCAGCCTCGCTACAACCTCCTTTTAGGTAGTTGTAGAGGGCAATGAGGTCCTTCACTCTTGATTGAGAGGAAGAAGTAAAAGAGAAATAAAAAAGATGGTGTGTTCTATATACCTGGGGCTTGGGGGAGTTGTTTGGGTTGGTTTTTTTTATTGTGTATGCCTGTGCAAGTTTTAATACAGTTACTGAGAACTTATTTCTTGCATGACTGTTGCCTTTTTCCTTTCACTGCTATACCTTTTTCTACCCTGCTTTCATAATCCCATACATATTTCATGGAGTCTTAGTCTGATTATCTTGAGCAAGAAACACAGATACAATGTTTGGATGCACAGTGTTTTGACATGTATGGATTTTCTGGTTCAGCTGAAGCATTTTGAAATGTCTTCTTTGGGTATTGATTTAAGTGCTTGATTTAAAAGCTTGCCCCCATATCTTTCAGGCTCTTGTATAACAAATGCTGAGTATCTAGCTGAGTGTCGACATGTTTTGCCTCTGGTTCTGGCAAGTGTAATGTTTATTTGTTCAAGCTTTGAATTTGTAGAGATAGATACTTTCTCCACTGTGACTGGCTTGCTAAGACTCTACGTTAGACCTTATTGCCAGTGACCAACATACTTACCAGTGGAGACTTTTTGGTATTGGAAAGCTCAGCATTGTTTCTGATGGAGACTACTTTATAACTTCTAACCCATACTGCTGACTTAGTCCTTCCACCTGTTGGACACACTGGAGAAGTGTCCTATATGGTGAGGCTTGTGGTAGCTTGCTCAGCTCAGTCAGAATAGTTTTAGGATGTCTAATCGGAGGGCTTATAGGTTACCTGAAACTTAGGAATGATAGTGCTTGGTCATTCTTCTCTAATATCATAGCTAGATAGTGCAGCCTGGGTGATGACTAACCAGGAAATGAGTTTCTGTTATAAATTATTGATTGTTGTGATCTTGGCTTAGAGAGAATTCAGCAGGGGAACCATTTAGTTTATACTCTCCTAGTACCTAGTGTGTGGTACCACAAGCTTGTGGAGCATCCCAGGGTTCTAAGATGTACAAGCTTTTTGACAAAAACTCTGCTTTTCACAGACACTTCATTTTCAAATTCAGGTTCCTTGAATGTCTTAAAAGGAGGATTTGTTGATATGAGAAATTGCAAGCCTCACAGCAAAATTTTGAAAAGGCTTTATTGTAGTTCACAGTATCACTCTGGTTGGAAAAGACCCTCAGGATCATCGAGTCCAACCACTACTCCAGCCCTACCACATCTACCACCCAACCCTGTCCCCACATCTATAGTTGAGACTATAAATGGTTGGTCTGAGAGTGTATGGCTTCCCTTACGATTGATAGCAAACGAGCTACTAGTCTTCAGCCTTTAGAAGAGAGGTAAACCAAATTCAGGGGTAGGGACTATCCTAATCCCCTTTGCCAGCCACACTGCAGATGCTTTTGGACCTTACAGATACTGTCCCATATCACATCCCATTAACTATTCCAGTCAAATATAGTAGAACTAGAAAATGCTTCATAGTCTTATAGGAAGGTCTGAATTTGTTTATATTTGTTCAGGACACTCAAAAAATTCTTCGAGCAGTATATAAGTTCTGGGAATTTTTGTATCTTTAAAAACCTGCTTGTAGACCTTTTTGACTATCTAGTGGCTAGAGCACTTGTCTAAACAGAAGTAGTTATGGAGTAGGATATTCCTCCAATACGATGGGTTTAAAACTGCGTTCTTTGTCTATTGTAGTTTGTTTAGACCAAAATTACAGGCTGAGCTGCTTGAGGCCTTTAAGCATATTTCTTCTGTTGTCGCATGGATTTGTAAAAGTTGGGAGGAACTAGAAGATGAATAAATAAAAAGAAGAACCAGGGACTTGAACCAGTGGTTATAGTGCCCACCTGGCTACCAGAAAAGCTGTAGTTGCCTGAATTGCTCCAGGATTAAGTCTTCTTTTATCCACTTATTTATTCCAGCCTCTATCTTCTCAAGACTGTCAGGTCTATTTATTTCAGACAAGTATCTTCACTACCTGGGTATCTACGGTTTCTAATGGAAGTTGTTGCTCCTGGTCTGGTCTTGTCTTGTGTGTTTTGAGACTCTGTGCATGTATACTGTACAAATATATGCATTGTGTATATATATGCACACGTATATACATATATACAGATACATATGCATACACATACATGTTATTGACTATAGCATGGTGATTAAACAGTGCATAACTGAACATAAGACTAGATTCAGTAACGAAGCTTCTGATGGTTTGTACCTGCCTGTTGTCTTTGCTAAGCAGCAGTTAGAAAATAGGAATGTACAACATGCAAGAATATTTAGGAGATGGAAGAGGTAATAGCAGGTGACTTTTTAAATACTTGTTTGCTCATACTTTTAAGCTGGGAGAGAAGTAGCAAATACCACAGACGCAGTGTTTTAGAGCAGTTAGGCTTTGTGAATAGAGAACAATGACTTCTGTCAAATTTACTAAGAAACTTAGTTCTTGTGATGCCTGAGATGTGGGCAGTCATGGAAAGGAACAAGCTCTTAGAAAATCAAACAAGGCCTAAACAAAATAACTCCAGGTAGCATGTGCAAAGGAGAGGTTCATGGAATGCTTTAGCCAAAAAAAAATCCAAGTTCAGAGTCTGTATGACCTAAGCCATTATCCACTTTTTGCTTTACCATTCAGTATTGCCTAAGGCTCTGGTTCCAAGAAATATGGTGAGGCTGTGTAAAAGCTAATTGCTTCTAAAAGGAAGGCTCCCATCTCTTCCTAGCTGCTTTTCCCTGCTTTTCTTATTTACTTTGTCCTAGCCTCTGGTGTTTGTTAGTCCTTTCTATGATTCAATTAAATTTGGTAACAGTAGAAAAATAAGTCCTTCTATTGGGTTAGTGAAGTAAATCAGCTCACAAAATCATCTATGCTCTTAATGCAGGAACAGGATAGAGTCATGTAACCAGAAGGAGAAGGGCTTGGCTCGCATTTGGCATTAAGGAAATTTAAATTGGACAGCTGTTTGTGGGACGCAACAGCAGTTTATTTAGATATTGCTGTATGATTTAAGTATTTTTCCTCAACTTTATATTTTCATACTAGAATTAAGAGAAAGGTAATAAGAGATTGCTACAAGCTAAATGTGACAGCTCTTGTAAGTCTGGCTTCAGCCTTGGCCAGGCAGAAGTCTTCCGGGACAGAAATCAGTAATGACCAAACAAATTAAAGCACAGCATCTAAACCAGAAAAAAAACACATAGGGGAGTATCTTAATGTTGTTATATATATTTTGTTCTTACACATTTTCTTCCACTCAAACTAGCATTTTGAGGGTTCATAAGAGCCTGTGTCATCTTGATGGTATCATAGAAATGCCTACTACCATTGTGGAGTTTTTCTTAAACCTCTTTGATCTTCCTTGCAACTTGTTGAATATCGGCGAGGTTTATGTTCTGGAAATCTTTAAGTTATCATAGAGTTATTTTTTGCTTATTTACTTGAGTAACTTCAGAAAACAATTCTGTCATCAACTTCGATCAAATTTGAGCATTCTTCTTCTCGCACTGTCCTCTCTATAAGTTACACTAGAACTTTAAAGGAGGAGGTTGTATTACTATTTAAATTTTTTCTTGCTCTGTGATTTCTACACCAGTTTCGTGATACATTAGTGTTAATAAATTAATATATAACTATTTTCTATTTATGCAAAGGTTATTGAAATATTACAATTTCCAATTCTTTAATCTGATAGCACTATTTGTCAAGTAGTATTGCTTCTAGACATCTGGCAATGTGATGTATGCTGTTACCTGCTTTGCATCTCCTTGGGATATACTCTGGATTTCACTGCTATTAACACCATACAAGTTAAATGAAATAATGACTTATGAATATGGAATAATGACTTTAACAATTTAAAGTGGCAATTTAAATAATTTTAACAAAGTAAAGTAGTTTTCTAAAACTTGTACTACTGTATGTTCTGTTATGATTATACTGCTATCGGTGAGCTTCTTTAATTCTTCTTTTAATTCTTAGCATCAAGTCTAAATTTAAACCTTTAGGATCAAGTCTAAATTTAAACCTTTGTCATCTATGGATGACAAAGTTCAGGTGAGGAAGTAATCTTTACCCACTGATTCCGTCCAATTGATTTGCTTTTTGATGGATTTTAGCTTGGTGTAAAGCCTCTGTCTTCTGTTTAATCACATTGCATGGCATCTAATGATCATTCTTGCTAGAGAGGAACTCTCTTGTGCATTTCTTATGAATGCTCTGATCCAATACTTGCAAGCAATCTTAGCCATAAATTTTTTAGGACAGAAGGGACTGTAATATTCCGTTTGGCTTCTTACATAATAGAAGCTATAGATCTTTTTTGTATTAATTCTTGTCTGAAATCTGATAGTATTTCTTGTTTTTGTCTTCAATTCTGAAAACCTTTCATATTTGATGGCTGAAATGATTTGAGGAAAGACTGAACTACTAATCTTTGCACTTCTAGTTTCAGTTGAAAGCTCAGAGAAGAAAGTCTTTGTCACTATAATTCTAAAACTGAATATTTTTCTCCTGGTAATCTATTCTGTTTCTTAATGTGATGTTGCTGTATACAGATCCCAAACCATGCTGGAATTCTAATTTTTTTTTTTTTTTTTTGGCAACTTAGTTTAAAAGAAGCAAGGGTACAATTCTGTACTTGTTCAGAAATTTTCTGTCTTTGGGACTTAATGTTATTCCATCCTCACTACCAACTGTAGTAGAAAGTACAGAGCGAGCAGCCTTGTTCCTTTTCTGTTCTAGTTTAGCTTAAAAGTAGTGAAAAGTTAAGAAATTATCTTCAGAATATGTAACTTGTTACACTGTAGATGGGAACTCCTTTGGTAACATGGAGTTCAGCGTAGACCAACTTTCTCCAAGTAGTGCCTCCTCAGCCAAAAACCTTAGAAGAACTCGTACGCCCTTGGAGTGATTTTGCTAAATCAAGAATTTGGGAATTAAGCAACAGCTTTTGGTTTAGAGTCTTACATAGCAGTGAAAAGTTAAGCCTTTGCTTAAGTTCCATAACTAAGAAAATAAGTTTAACTCAATGAAAATGCTTTTGAAAACCTTTGAAAGCTTTCCGTGTTTTTGTGCACTGCTTTGTAGTCAATATTTTTTAGCTGTATGTTTGCACCTATTTAATAATTAATTTCATATTGATCTGGTTTGAATTTTTGAAGTTAACTTTAAAACCTGTGAATATTATCAGTCTTTGATAGAGAAATTGTATGAAGTTTGACTATTTAAATAGTGCCTATCTACGTGCATGCATCACTTAAAGGCAGTTTTTTGTGTTAGATCCTACTGCTGTATAAAAAACCCTTGCTATGTCTTAGAACTCTTGGTTTCACATATTTGAGGGAAGTCTTGGAGACAAAAATTTAATGTGGCAGTAGGAGATGCATATAATTTTCCTTAGATGATAAATGAGAAATAAAGCACATTGGAAATGTCCGTAACTATTTTCCTTAGATGTGCTCATTTGTTTAAAAGGACAAACCCATCCATTCTTTTGAGTATGGGATTCTGTAGGGCACTTCCTTCTTTATACTTGTAATTGTCCTGAATGTATTGGTTTGCTTTTTGTTTAATAGAATGATATGACACCTGTCCGGTTACAGTGGGGAGAAATTCTTATGCCACTACTGAAGAAGTACAAGTTGAACATAACATGGGGTGATCAGGATCTGTTGAACATTATGTTTTTTCACAATCCAGGTAAATCCATGTTGATTTGAAGTATAACATGACAAAGTTGATCTTTTCTATGATGTTAAAAAATCCAGGAAAATACTCTTTTAGCAGACTTCAGTGAAAGTATTCAAGAGACTTTTCACTTCTTTTGTTTTCTGAAAGTGTTTACCTTGAGAGACAGCGTCGGAGCTTGCTAGAGTATAATCAGCTGTTATGTTTCAAAACAACTGTACAGTAATTTGTGAAGCAGCCTTACGTAAAAAGAAAAGATCCGTGTATTTCCTGAAACAATTTTGATACTTAATCCAGAGTTTTTCTATTATTATTATTTTTCTGCACAGAAAGTCTGTATGTCTTTCCTTGCCAATGGAATTATCGTCCTGACCACTGCATCTATGGAAGCAATTGTAAGGAGGCTGAAGAAGAAGGTATATTTATTCTTCATGGCAACAGGGGTGTTTACCATGATGATAAACAACCGACTTTTAGGGCTGTCTATGAAGCAATAAAAAATGTAAGTATTTTAGCATTGTACTTGTGCAAAGTTGTATTTTAATGTATTTTTATCTATAGTGCTGCATGTATTTCATAGGTTTTGTTAATACTTAACTTGATTGAAACTTTTTTTTTCTCTTTTAAGTGATGTGAAGCGTTTCACCAATTTTTCATTTACTGCTTGGATAGAATTCCAGTGTGTTCCTTTGTGATGAGCATCTTTTGAAACATAGTGTAGACTATGTCTAGGTTAGGATTCTAAAACATTGCCTGTAGTTGTCATTATCTCTTTAAAAGTCTTTATTCCCATTCTTTTATTAAAGACATCTAGCAAACTGAGCAGCTTCATTTTTTTTGAGACTTTAAAATGCAGAAAGAAACCCTTCATCTTCCCAAAGTTTGTCTATTTACTGCAACACTTTAACATTTAATTGTAGCTAGATTTGAACTGTAGAGGAATACATTTTTTTAATACTGTTTTAACCTTTTCTAGAGATTCCATGTATTAATACGTTGCTGTTCCTTTAAATACTAAGCACTGTGACTTCTCTTCATTCTGCAAATAAGTCTTCTAATAAACTATTTATCACTGCATCAGTATACTCACTGAAGAGCTGTAAAATTTAGCGCTGATGCACATTTTAATGTAGCAGGCTATTGTGTGTGTATAACCTTCAAAAATCAATAGTATATTTTAATGGTGCTTTATTACATGTTGTCATATGGATATAAAAATGAAGAAAAGTACTTTTGGGGGTCTGAGAATACATTGCAGGGAAAGTGAATGTGTTTTCATAAAAATACGATTTCTTTGTTTCCTTTGAGCATTGTCAAAAACAGAAGAAAAAATTATTTCTTTTTATTTACGATCTCATTTTGTTTATGAATATGTCAGAGAAAGTATGTAAAACACTGCTGATTCAGTGGTAGTAAGATGAACAAAATTGTTACTTTGAAATGCTGTTTTAGCTTATTATTTGTTTGTAAAAAATATTGCCCTGTTGAATTAATGACTTCTTTATTTCATGTCTGTGTTAAACCTAGTATGTGTTTGACCATCATTCAGTTTAATGAAACTTTAGTAGTACCACTTTTCATACTGTTGTTTCATTATAGTTTGATAAGAATTGTATTCCTTAAAAGTTATTTGTCATTCAAGAAAGTTACTGTTCACCAAAGAAATAACCAGAAATCATTTTAGATCTGTAAATTTTTTATTTAATAAGGTAATTTTGAATTGCCTCCTTGCCTGTCTGGATATGTTTATTTGCTTACTTTTTTTACTGTAATTTAGAGATATTTTTCAAATATTGCATTCAGAAGTTCTTGAAAGCATTTAATAAACCTGTAGAAAGTAAATGTGATGCTCAAAGGCACTTTACAAAGCTCTTTAGTAACTCTGAATAATGATGCTTTTCCACATTGACCTTAAATATTCTTAACCTATTTGCAGTACTCATTTGGAGGTGATCTGGTTCATTCCCTGTTGCAGCCCCTAGAACTGGAATTAAGGAAAACCATGCATACATACTGTGGAAGAGTCTACAAAGTGTTCATAAAGCAGCTAACAAAAAGCATAAGAGACTTGTATGCCAGAAGATCAAAGGGAAGGTGATTTTTACTCCCAAGCTATTAAATCAAGAGACTGAATTAACATACTGGTCAAAAGGTGCAAAAATTCTAATATGGCTTGAATTGTCTCTTAATGTGCCCAGATAAAAGGAATGAAGAAAATATTCATGTAATGAAGAACTGGAACTTTTTTTCTGCGAAGGTGACTTTTTTACTCTTTTGAAGTTTAATCACTGCTAATGTTTATCTTGGATCCAGTGATTTGGGTATTACTGGCTTCCATAGTTAGTAGTCTGAGTCTGAATAATTTAGTTATCTAATGATCAAATGAACAAGGAAGAAATGAAGATGGCTCTAACTGGGAATGTACCTCATATATTGTCTAAAATTCTGTTAAACTGTGAATGTAGCAATAACCAAGTCAGCAGCACTAACCTCACTTTAAAGGTGTGAGCCTTTATGTAAACAAAGTTGTTTACAAGAGCGAAAATACTCCATTTTCAAAGAAATGTGATATCGTCATTGACAATCTCTATGTGCCTTTTTTACATTCATCTCTTACATATTGAAGTACTGTTTTGACAATCCTGTTTTGCTTATCTTAGATGTAAACTGCACACTATAAATACGATTTTCTGAGAAATGTATGACTGGTATGTGATACTAGTTTTCTCTGTTGGTAGATACAGAGACTTTTTAATACACAGCATTTTTTTCAACGTGAGCCATCGTGGCCAAATGACAGAGCAGAGTTGAGGGTTTTTTAGCAAAAATTCAGTTTGAAGTTGTCTGTCTTACAATTTTTTTTTTTTTAATTAGATGATTTTGCAGCTTTTATAGGGCATTTTGGAAGTAGAAAAAACAAAAACATTGAAAAGCTGTTGCTGTTGTATTTCCTTAATAAGAATTATAACCTGATGAATATTATAGAGTATTTAGTACCTAAAAGTGAAGAGCTGTAATAAGAGTTCTGATGCTTCATCAGGCTGTATATTAGATATTTTTTCTTAGAGAATATATCCTGTTACCATTTTTAAAATTTTTTTTTAATAACATGGCTTTAAAATAGTTTTGGGGCAGACCCTCAACTGCATGAATGCATTATTGTCAATAGGGTAATAGTGATTTACAACAGGTAAGGATTTAGGCTTTCTTTAGTTATGTTAGTGGAAAAATTCTGTTTATGTAATACAAACTTTTTTCAGAGAAAAACATGAAGAAAAAGTCTGAGTTCTAGTGTAACAGTAAAAATATTATTTAAACTTGCATGGTGTAAAATGTATTTGGAAAGTATATTTGAACTTGGATAACCTGTCTGAGATGAAGTCTTCATAAAGTGAGTTTTTGGATTCCAGAAAAGTTCCTGTGTGTTGAACATGGAGGATCCACTCACTGACTTGCACCTTCATCCCAACCCTATTTTAGAAGTGTAATTCTTGTGGCTGTTTCTTTGACAAGGGCAGACTGGCTCTGATTCCCAGATCCATGTGAGTTGGATGAATGCTTTAGCAGTACAAAAACACACTCCATGGTAAGCAGAGTTTATATTCTGCTCTTAATCTCCCTGCTGGTTCAGGGTGTAAATTTCTGAGACGGAAACTAGGAAGAAGTCTGCCTCGCATGTAGTTACGATCTCTTTTCCTTGCTATATAACCTTTTGAAGTCTGAAAACCTAGAAATCTGTGTGAAGGTGAATACTGTTATTGACTGATTTTACAATATGCAATGCATTATTTTTTTACATAAATACTGATTCTTTTGTATCAATTTGTCTTCAGCTTTTTTTTTCACTTGTGCTGTGTGTTTGTAGTTAATTCTTTCGGCCTGGTTTGTGTTTGTCTTTGCGGACATTTTCAGTATTGAATTGATTTTTAGAATATTTTTACGCTTAAAACCCAAGGAGCCATTTTACACACACAAAAAAGGAATGTGAAGATTAGCAGCAACCTTTCCACTTAAAGGTTTTGTGGGGCATTAGAACAAAAAAGGCTTAATATTGAAGTGTATCATAGGATAAAATTTCTTACTTTGTGCTTATTTCAAGAGAGGTTTATTTAGCAGTTACTAATAGCAGAATATATTGCCTTATGCCATAGTTCTTGTTTAATTTTTATTAATATAAAGTTAAAGTGCTCACCTCAACACTTCAGAAAAGTTAAAAAAGAAAAAAGCAAGTGCTTATTAGCTTCCATTAAGTAGCTCTCCAGAGTATTTGTCTATTTTGAATAAATGTTTAGTTCTGTAATCAATCCTTATGTCTTAAATTTAGAAAGATGACCTATCTTTAAAAACAAATCTGATTTACAAAGAAAGCATTTGGAGACCGAAGACTGGAAAACCAAATAGCATGATAGAAACCAATTTTTCTCCCAAACGTTTCAATACCTGATTTGTGAAGTTACATGTGAGTGTAGAAACTTCCATCTAGCCTGTGAATCTTTATTGCTGTCTAGTTCTGGAAACATTACTTTTTTTGCAGGCATAGTGAGTAACCGACAAAAGACCTGACAAATTATAGACCTTCAGAAATTCTGTTTTTATAGATTTATTAATAACAAAATTATTTAATTCTAATAGACGTGTAAAGTTTCATGATAAAAGTAAACATGAGGAAATGCACATTTAGGTCAAATCAACATGAATCTTTCTTCACTGTGCTTGATTTGTCTCTGTGTGAAGGTGCCATTATTCTGTCTTTAAAGGCATCACAATGCCATACTGAAGAGATCTATTTGAAGATATGTTGTTTCATTTGTGTGAAATTCTCTCTCTTTGTAGGTAGTATGAAAGGCCAGCTATCCCTTAATGAGACTGAAACATCCTTAAATATGGTACTTGTACCTCTGCCTGTTAATAAGCCTTAGGAAAATGTCTTCCACTTGTAGTTGTGCCAAAATTTCAACTGAAAGTGACCTTTAATGCCAGTTGAATTCATTTTGATAAGTTTTTGATGTAAAATGAGAAAGGTTAAGATGTTTCGAGGAAAAATAATATTTTTTCTTATTCTGATTTTAAACGGTTTTTAAAACAATACGGAGTTACATTTTGTTGATTTTGACCTAAATTTGGTCAAGCTATAAACTTATGGCAAAATGTTGTTTAGAAAACTGAACTGTTAACGTTTTGTTAATTTGTACCAGGTTTCTGTCCACATTAGACATACACCAACCACGCAGGCTGTTCACACTTCAGTCTGTGCGCTTTGTGTAACAGGATGACTAAGAAGCCAGATTGCTTTCTTTTCCTTCTCTTGGGTTATACTTCCCATCTAGACAACATGGAATAGGAAATAACTGCAAGTAGTTAGTAGTGGTGGGAGGAGGGGAGAGTCTGGGCCTGCCTGGAAGGTTTAGAAGCAGAACAGGCAGGAGAGAAAAGCTGATGGTGTGTTGAATTACCTATATGTGCATTATTGGGCGCTCTTATTTTGAGTGAAAATAGGGATGAAGCACCACTTCTTACTCACATTTATGGATATGATGGTATTTGTGGGGGATTAAATGGGGTGAAACTGAGGGGTAAACTCAGTCTGTTACTTTTTTTCCTTATCTGTAGGAAAACACCAGACAACGGTTTCTCCTACCCAGTTTATAAAGGTGTCTCTGAACATATGAACATACCTAGAATTTCCATTTCCTAGAAATCCTAAGGTCTTTTTCATTGTCTAGTTGCTGTTTCAAATTAAAAGGATTTCAACTAACAAGCAGGTTTAACAACATCCATTTACTGACTACTATATTTTGGACCTGGTTAAATGGTATAGTCCTGTATAATTTGAATGAATCTGTAGGGTGTTCATGTCTCCATATATTTATTTTTTAAATAAATTACCCATTTTGAGTAGGTTTTATTTTTCCATTCTCTCCTGTGATATCTAACGTGATTACCTTAACTATCATAGCTTCCCTGCCCACTTCACTACTTTGTGAATGGATGGCATTTGGAATAGCTCCAGTAATTCTGTGTATTCAAATAAGTTGCAGAGAACTGTAATGTGATGGTATGATTTTATTAGCAAGAAGTGGATTTTTTTTTTTTGTAGTGTAGACAATAGACATATGAAGTAATGGGAAAGTACTTCTCTTCACCATGGATCTTGGAACATGTCTTAGGTATCTCTTTTGTGACTGTTGCTGTCAGTCTGGGCACTTCTTTAGTGCACGGAAACCCTCAGTAGTGTTGTCACAACTTATGTTCTTCAAAAGGAACCTTAAGTATTTTTCTGTCATGTTTCTGATCTCTTTGGAGGTCTTCTGTTTCTTTATTGGCACTTCAGTTCTGTCCAGCTGAATTTATCTATATGTTTGAGAAGAATAACTTCCTACAAAGTTTTGCACAAATCACAGCCAAGTTATTTGCTCAGGTTGCCCAAGCAAGTAAAGCATGAACCCAGCAAGTCAAATTTAAAAAAATTAAACACTAGTGTATGGAATTTAGGTTCCCACAGCAAAAAGAAAAATGTTGTTTGGTCCACATTTAGCTCTACAGAGAAACACTTACAACTTGTTTTCTGTATTTAACTACCAAATCTTAAATAATGCAGGATAATTTTCTATAGAAATGCAGATTGCCCCACAGTTCCTTTGTGGTCCTAGTAGACTACTAGAAACTATTACTCAGGTTTAAAAACAGAAGATGTTTGCAGATGTAATAGTGAATTTTTCACTTCAGGAAGTCAGGAGAAAATCTCATTTTAAAATAGTTCTCAAAATCTCTCTCTTGTAACCACTTAGTGGAGCTAGATAAGAACAGCCTGTCCTCCAAAGCTGTCATAAAATTTAAGATTTGTGGTTCTCCAGTGCATTTTTAAGCCTTTTTGGGGCCTATTAAAATTTTAAGTTACTTAAAGGAATATTAAGTAATCAGACATTCCTGCATTGAAGAAGTTCGGTTGTATCTTCAGTTTTGCAGTTGCTTTATGCACAGCTGCATTCAATTCTTTAGAGAGTCCTCATTTAAACTCGTGAATGTACATCTCCCTGTATATTTGCTAGCAAATTTCTGCAAGGTTTGTTTCTTCTCCCCTCCCCCTTTTCCCTAAACTGCTTTTAAAAGATAATCACTATGCTGTTCTTTCATTTGAAGAGGTCTCTTTGCAGAGACCTGTAATTACAGGAGGACCTGTAGTCCTACTGTGGTTGGATTTTTTTTTTTTCCTTCAGATTGCTATTTGAGGCTGTTTGAGTAGGAGAAATTTTTGAGCATTTAGTAAAGTTGTTCTGTTTCTTGAGTGATCAAGTGGTAGTTTCTTCCCTGAACCAGTTTATATCCCTGTCCTCTCTTATGATAGATGCTTGGCTGCTGTTTGCCTACTTGATCTATATGATTGAAAGTTCCTTTAATCAAAGCAGTGACTGTCACTTCTAGGTCTGGATTTTAAACACTCATCCCATATCTGGGTGCCACCTTGGCTGCACAAACCAAAGACCACTGTTTCCACTTTCAGATGTCCGTCTTTGATTTCTTTTCCTTGTTTTAGTTTCCAACTGGACCTGTAGGTATAAAATACTGAGATAACCAGGAATACAGAATTTTTTGCAGCTGTCTAGAGAACTACAGATTTCTGAAAAAAAATGAGCAATTTTGAAGTAGTATGCTGTCCTTGAGCCTAACTTCTGATTTGATTGATGTAAGAATTAGCATCCTTGGTTCAGTCAAATCATTTGACTTTTCCTCTGTCAGCCCCTTATGTGGAGGGCTGGCCAGGTATCTCTTGAAAGACTGATTCCTTGTTTCCTTTGAATTCCAAGGAAATGAACAGCAGCTCTTTAACTGTAAGTCATTGTGGTAGATCCTCTGTATCCCCCTATCTAAATTCTTTGAAACCATAATAACTGTCCCCTTGCTGCTATTTACTGGTACTGCTTTTAGTGATTTTTCTAATGGTCATCCTGAAAAGGGAGGAGAAGAGATGCAGGTATTCAGTTCTCCTTGTTCTCCTGCCCTGCTGACTTTAGAATTCCACATGATACTTTGAAACAACCAGTCCAAACCCAACTTTCTGCATCTGGGCCAGAGCCAGAAGGAGAATAAACTTCATGGCTTCTCCTGACACATGAACACCTTCATTTAGGAACATACTTCCACTCGTCATAGGCCTTACTCATAGATTAGTCAAGACAGTCTCTTTGCACTATCAAAACCGGTCTGCAAGAGCAGGACTCGTCTGGTTTTATATTATTTATTGCTATTCTAAGAGTACCAAACTTGTAACTTACATGTATACTATGATCCCAAAGTAAGTCCCTTAGAAGCCTTTAAGAATATAATCAATTGCAAGTCTAGTCTTTAAGACTCAAGACTGCTTTTCAACGTACCTGTTGAACATGCTGGTGTGAGTCCAGAGAGGGGCAATGAGGCTGGTGAGAGGTTTGGAAAACATGCCTTTTGAAGAGCGGCTGAGGGAACTGGGGTTATTTAGTCTAGAGGAGAGGAGACTGAGAGGAGACCTTATTGCTCTCTACAACTACCTAAAAGGAGGTTGTAGCGAGGCTGGTGTTCGTCTCTTCTTCCAAATTACTAATGATAGAACAAGAGGAAATGGCCTCAAGTTGCATCAGGGTAGGTTTAGATTAGGTATTAGGAAGAAATACTTTACTGAGAGAGTGGT
>JAVSBS010017784.1:0-34774 GCA_033124195.1 Coracias cyanogaster
GTTTGGGTGTCCCCGGTTCCTCAAAGGCAGCTTGGATGTGGCTGCGTTGTCCGAAAGTCTGTGTGGCATGGATGAGGCCAAGGTGCCATGGTCAAATCGTGGAGGCGCAGCCCTGGGGCAGTCCAGGCCTGCCCAAGGTATTGTGCTAGAGCAAGGCTTTGAAGGATCGACACTCGGCAGCGACCACCGAGACCTTTCCATTCCAGGTGCCCCATGGCACCTCCAGATCTAATGAGACCTTCCACTGACAGAGCTGGTACACTGCTTCCAGTATCTGCCATGGGCTATTTTAAGATACGCTGCCCTAAATCTAAAGGCCTGTAACGCAGAAAAGACTCTTGGATTTTAAAGATGAATGTTAACAGAAGGCAAATTTGATGGTTACTGAACCTGCTGGGGTGTGTTTCATGTCTTCTCCAGATTCTTTAAGTTGTACCTGGACTCCTCCCTGCAGATGGGCTCCCTCTCATGTGCTGAACACTGGTGTGAGGAAACTCTGCAGGGTTTGATGGGCACTGCTTCAGCCCAAAGGAGCGCAGACTTGCACAGCAAGATGTTCTCCTTTCATGGATTCGTAAGATTACAGGTACCTCCACTTACTTGGCTCTAGTGGGATCTATACCAACGTAGAACTATGCAAATAGAGATCACACTTCAGATTACATAAACTGTTAGGATTATTTTCTTTTTTTGTCATGGCTTCCATTCATTTAAGAACAGATGTTAAAAAATCGCCTTCATCACAGTCCAAATGTCAGTTTTATAGCATCCCGCCTCTCAATTTTTTTAGTTCCTTGGACATTCTCAGCTATCAAGTTACTTTATCCTTTTCATGTCTAAGAATTGCCAGATAGGTCTGTTTTGCATGGGGAACATTTGCTTAAGGTCTGGGGAAGAGAGAGGACGTTGATTCTTAGAAGCTCGCTTGCCACCCTCACCTTCTAAGAGAGGAAGAGTGTGTCTTTTACAGTTTTTGACAAGGTGTTGGTACATCTAACTTCATGGAAGTAACTATCAAAAGGAGCACCTCAGAGCTAATTTGGTCTTGATCACCATTCTTCCAGAGCAAGTTTCTAAGTCCCATAGCTGAAAGATGCACATTAGATAGTGACTGTTTTCTTATACCATGATGCTACAGTTGAAGCTTCATTGAAAGAAGAAGACTTTCCAAGGAGATATCTTCTGTTTGGAGTAATTTTAGTGTACAAATGAGGGAACCTCATCTGAGGTTTGTTTAGATCTGATATGAAGCAGTTGAACAGAATGATTGCAAGGCTACTTTTTTATTCTCATCTTCTCCAATTTTAGCTATAGGAAGCTTGCAGCTACTTAGGTGCAGTAGCATCACATCCAAAAAACAAACAGCTATTTGAAAATACACTTGCTCAAGTAAACAAGGAATATTTCTAGCATGGCATGCTAATTATTTGATATATCGTGCATCTTATATAATCCTCTGGTGTAATAAGATGATTAGACTAACAGTTCTGGTATAAATTTGCTTGTGAAGCAGCACGCACTTGGAACGTCTCATAAGATGTGGTAGTTTTGAGGTTTTAATGAGGTTTAAATGGTTTTAATGGTATAAACAGAAATCAATGGGACTGAAGCCATCATTGACTGATCTCTGGTGAATTATATAGTAGAACTCATTTAAATTTCAGTAGCCAACTGATGCATCTTCTGAGAAAAAAAAAATACATCTTGACATGCTGTCTAACTCAAAAGTTAGCAAATTGCTGACTTTTTTTTAGTGGGAGGAAGAAGGGAGAAGAAGCAGTAAGGGTAGAAAGCAAGACAGCGAGGAGTATATTGCAACTATGTAACTCCATGGCTGAACCAAGGAAGACAATAAAAATTATTAGCTATACAGAAGAGCTTCTTCATGTGGAACAATGGAGTAGTCTGAGATTTTAAACAGGGAAGAAGGAATTTTGTGAGGGCACATGATACTAGTCCAGGAAATCATGAGTGGCATGGAGATGATGGCTGGGGATAGACTGTTCAGTCTCTATTAACACAGAAACCAGAGGCCAATGAAGCTGGTGTGAATGAAGCCATATAATTATTAATGATATTAAAATAGTTCTTGACATAACGAGGGCTAGACCTGCATGACTCTTGTCAAAGGATGTTGCCGATGCAGAAAGTTTGCAAATTCAAGTACCTAGAGGAGAGAGTCACTGAGAATAACTGAAAAGATGAACACATCAGGCTGAGGAATCTTCTGAGCTGAAAACAGCTAGAGGCAGGGAGAGTGCTCATTTGAAGTTTGCCCAGCCCCTGCACGTTTCTAGGCATCTGCTGCTAACCGCTTTTAGAAAGCTCAGTGGACCATTGATCTGAAGCACCATGGCTGTTCTTATGTGCAGCATAATCAATCAAAACAGGCCTCAGTGAGTCAATAGCCTGCATTCACTAGGGAGTTTCGAAAGCTCAAATGACTCATAAAATAATTTGGCTTCTAGTTGCAAATCCGACTTTGGAGATAACTGTTTTGAAGAATATCTCTTAACATAGTATAGCCAACCTGGATACACAAAAGAGTAATTAGAGAAGACTAAACAATCAGCAGTTAGGTGTTACTGGATTATTAAGATTTTTCTAGGTCAAGGCAAGAAATAATAGCAACACTGAGATAAGAAACAATCTGCATCATATTAATAGGTTAATCTATTTCTTATCTTTGATTTTGACTGTCACACAGTTAACTTTTATGTTTATCAGCATATCTTTGCATTATAGGCTTATTTTACAAAACCCCAAAGCTTCACTCCTTTCCTTTTTCCAGCATCACTACTGAGATTACTATTATGTGAAAAGCTTTGAAGTGACAGAGTAACTGGGGTGTCTTATGCAGGTCAAAATACAGAAAACAACTGCATTCCAGGGGAGGATTCCTTCTGCTCCTAAAAATAACAGCAGTTGCTGTTGCTATAGCTATAGCTTAATGTCTGCTGTCTTAGAAATATATCTAACACATAGGAATACTTCAAAAATATAGAAAAGAACAAATTACCAAAATAACATAGGTCTGGAAAATATGGTTGGGAGATCTTTTACTACCCATGTATTATGGAGCTAGCTTTACTCTCTTGTTACATTGTGAAGAAACTAAGAGAAAATAGGTGGGTATTTTTAGCTTTTGCCAGTAAGTAACCAGGATTTGACATGTTGCCTAACTATGGTACACTCTTGATATAACCATATCATTCCAGTTCCAGCCTTCCCTACCACTCCTGCAAAAACATTAAAATTACTGTTATTTAAAGTCACTTCGCACAAGTAAAAGGACTGCGGAGAAACAGTATTTTACTTGATTACAGTTCCTGCACAGCATCTGCACTGTTCAGCACTATCATTTTTCATATGCTTTGTACTACTTTTCCTTACAGGAAACGGAGCCAGCATTTACTCTGTCCTCAGAAGACCTCAAGAAAGTGTTTTAACTGCTTATTTAAGCAACGTCGACAGAGAGTGAGAGGACTGTTGGTGCAGCTGGTAAGTAGCTGTGGGTCCATTGGCGGGGCTAGCAGGGCCTGCGGGTCTACCGCGTGTCCCTCAAGCCAGATCTCAGCCTACAGTGGGGCAACAGTCACTTCGCAGAGCATCTTCAGGTGCATTTTACCTTGAGAATGTTAAAGTACTGCCTCAGGTGAGTACATTTTCTTTTCCTGCAAGCAGTAAACATGGTGCTGCTGCCCTGAGATGGCACCTTGAAACACATGGCAGGTCTTCTTTGGGACCCTTTGACCCCGTGGGGACATACGGTAATCCCAAAGAGAAGACTGCATATGGAAGCTACTGCATTAGCACAGTGTTCCATCCATTTAAAAGATTCGAAAGCCTGCAATCAAGCAGGCCACAACCCGCTTTAGCTGTACTCCGGGGCTAGCGCTGCCCAGAACGGCTCCTACCCGCGGGCCGAGGCGGCCGCCTGCAGCCGAGAGGGCTCCAGAGCCCCCACCCCGCCCTGGCCCAAGATGGCGGCCTGGCTTCGGCGCCGGCCTCCCGGATCAAACATGGCTGCAGGGCGCGGCGCCGGGCCTTGCACTACAAGTCCCAGGAGCCAGCAGGCGCGGGGCAGCCACTGCCCGTGCGGAGTGAGCGGCGGGGCCGGGGCCGGCAGCGGGCGGAGCTGGCGCTGCCCTGGGATGACCCCCTCTGGGGGTGGCGGGGCTGCGCGGAGCCGATAGCGGGGCCCCCGTGGGCTGGGCCCGCACCCGGGCCCGCCGGGAGGTAAGCGGGATCAGGGGGCGCCGCGCCCGGCATGGGCGCCGCCGTGCGCGGTAGTCGGCCCGCCTGCCCTCGGCGTCCCGCTGCTGACGGAGGCCGAGGCGGCTGGCGCGGGGCTCCCCGCGGGTGGCGTGGCCTCGGCGGCGTTGGAGCTGCCCACTGATGGGCGGCCCCCAGTGCAGGCTGAGCGAGGGGTGCCGGGGAGCGGCCTGGCCGCGGGAGCTGAGCCCCGGCCCGGGCGGGCGGGCGGGGAGGCCTGGGGGTGGTTGACAGCCACTTGTTTTAAATACCCGCCATTAGCCAGGGCACGGCCGCGTAACCAACACACGGCGCGGGCGTGGGGCTCGCTTTTGCCCGGTTTCGGTGGGGCAGTACTCGCCTGGGGCTGGGCTGCGGGGAAGGGAGGCATTCTCCGCGCTGTTCCGTAAAATGGGTGTTCCAGGAGGCCTTGGCAAAGGAGCGGCGCCTCTTCCTCCGGGCTCCATCCCCGTGCCGCCGTGCCCTGGGGCGCGCTTCGCTCCTGTGTCTCTGCAGCCGCTGCTGGTGCGCTGCGGGGGAAGGTGCTGGTTCAGGACAAGCTGGTTTTGCTGCGAGTTGTGTTTAGGCTTCTTCACCAGGCTGAGTGGCAGCTAAGAAGTTCTCGCTGTAGTTCAGGCTTACTGAGCTTCGGTGTCTTTTGCTTGTAGACTCAAAATACGCCTTCTTTATTTAAACGATAAGGAAGCTGGAACAGATTGATGTCACTCAGCCTGCCTTCCCGTGCCTTTGTTAAGACAGATTTTATTTTATTTTTTTCCCCCTGAAAAAAAAAAACCCACCTTATTTTCATGGCTTGAATCACTAAGCTGTGGTTTTCCCACCTGGAAAAGAAATAAGAATTCAAATTTAGTCTATAAGCTGGTGCCAGAGATGCTGTGAGAGTGAGTACTGCTACTTCCCGGTCTTACTGGCATTGTGGTTTGAGCCAAGGCAACGGCTTTTTAAACAAATTTCTGTTTGAAGGAAAGTGGTTTTCTGATTCCTTTCAGGTAGCCTTACCATAAAGCTAATGCAGCATGCAAAAATGACCTTTTGTGAGGTCATTTCACTGAGCCCTTGAAAGATCTGACAGCTGAATTCAACAAGGCAGAAAATAAATTGTAAACAGTTATTCGGATGGATGGAGTTTGGAAATTAAAGGGCGTTTGTAAATCTGAAGGGAAAAAGGGCACAGTATTGCTGTGTAAGTCCCACTTTGCACATCATTTCGAGAAAGGTTTTAATATCTTATAAGTGACTAAAAAGGTTTGAATGTCTTGTATGTGTTAACTTGTAGAGAAAGAATATTGTGTATAAGCGGTGACCAGGATGACTTGCATCTGCAGCCTTCTACAGGCGGGTGTAGTTGTGTCTAAGTAATGAAACGTGCTTTCTCTGGTAGACACTCCATGCTGCCCCGTCACGTCCAGAGGCTGGGCAGAGACTGGATTGCCCACTGGAATGGTTCTCAGATACTTGCCTTGAACAGCCCCGTTCCCAGCTGTGTGCGATGGGCTGGACACTATCCCTGGGCCTCGTTTCCGCTTCCTGTTCCGGTTGATTTGTCAGCGAACTGGAGACTCCCTTCATTTTTTGGACCCTGGAGACAGTTTCAAAACTGTAATTGGCAGCTTGAGAACTTCACACAAAGTTCTTGCTTTCACCTACCTACCCCCAGTATGAAATCTGAGGGAGAAGAACCGTTGACAAAGAGGAGAAGACTCAGTGGCCAGCATGATACTTCAGCTCTCGAAGAGGAAACAAACCTTGCTAATCAGAAGGAAGCATTGTGTCTTTCTGTAGCACAGAATGAAGAAAAGCATAGCAGCAAGAAAGGTAAGAGATGCTCTTTGTTCATTTTCCTTGTTTATTTGTAATGCTGAACACACCTAACAAGTTATAAGTAACATCAGCTGCACCTTTTGAGTTACGGTTTTTCTTGGCACCTCTCTCAAGAAAACATCTGTCTTTAAAACGTTATGGTTTTGAGATGCTGTTCAGTGTGTAAACTTGTATTTTGTGCTATCCAGCTGTTGGCTGGAGCTAGGTTCTAGCTTGGCAGTAGAAGGCAGTCAGTTATGCAAGGGATTGCCCAGCTGGGGAGTCCTGAGCTTGGTTTCGACAACTCCCTCTCGGGTGTCTGTCACTAGGTCATGTCTGTTAGCTTGGCAACTCTTTTTAAAGCCAAAAAGATTAAGCTCACTTGCTGTAGGGCTGAGCTGGGCTGGCAGTTGTAGAGCTTCACGCCCTGTACTGTACCTGAGCTCACAAGCCCTGCTGGACTTCAACTGGCTTCTTTTTGAGCCAGTCGACTTAGCTGTGACCTAGATAATCTCAGTCCATTAATTCTCAGTTTAATGGTGTTTGCCTCCAAAGGGATTGTGTGATTTTTTTTTTTTTTTTTTTTTTACAATTGTATTATGTTAGCAAATTTTGTGTTAGATAACAATGGGCAGAGCAAAAGGCAAATGCACTTCTTCAGATAAATACAGCAAGAAGTGCACAGATGTCTACCCAACTCAGTAACAGGCTTCCATGAAACTTCAAAGTGTCTGCATTAGGCTGTTACAGGTATAATCTCCTACATAGCATGCAAATGTTTTCCTGAGTGTTGTGGATATTAGCAGTTTTCTCTCTTGTGAAACAAATAGAGGGGCACAGTCAAAATTAAGGCCCTCTTGCATAAATCACTTCCTTAACAAAATAAACTGGAGGTTGTATAATGACTGAAACGAGTGACAGATGCCATCAGCATCCCAAAGGGACTTTTGGATACAAATATCCATAAGGCTTAGAAACATCATATTCACCTTCAGGAGCTGGGGGAATGGAGTTTGCTTTGGGCCTTTGTTGCTGAGTCCTCTCTTATCATCCCTTGACATACTTTTATCTGAGAGTGGTTAGCATCGTGGTCCTTCCTAATAGTCTTTTGCTCGCATATTGTAAGGTGATTGTAATCAGACACCTGCTGAGGAGCAATGTGGCCTCTTTCCCACTGTGGAAGCAGTACTTAAAGCCTTGCTGTATTCATTGCAAATACTGCATCAAGCGCTCAGTAATGTAAGCACAGTGATTAAACTTACTACCCAAGTAGGGCAGATAGTAGCAGCTATAGCTGCTGGCTGCTGCTGATCGATAGCACAGGTAACGAGAGCTCAGCGTGCTTGGACATAAAGGCTGAAGGGCATCTTTGTTCATGAGTTTTGGAAATGGAGAAAGACATACTGATAATAATGGGACACCTAATGATGGGCAGATCTATTCTTATAAATTTTCATGTAATTATGCTAATAATAACTGTGAATCTAGGAATGAATGCAGAAAGGCAAAGTAAGCTTTTCCAGAAGTTCTTGGTAATTCTGAGGCTTATTAATTTTTTTAATTTCTCAACTTTACTGAGGGAAATCAGGTTCGTTATGTTTTGGGACCACTGTAATGGATCCTGTTGCAGCTTATGGCTGAGTTTTTCAGACTGTACGCAGGCTGGAGGCGAACCCTTTGTTAGTCATGGACAGAAAGATGAACAAGATGCTTGTATGCCGCTCTAAAGAGCGTATCCCAGACTGACATATCCCACCTCCACTGAGGAGGTTGTGGCAGAAGGCAGCATAAGACTAGGTCTACAGACCGGATCTGGCTTACAAGTTTGACAGCCTTTCTGCAGGGAGGGAGCAGGGTGATGTACTATGACTGCAACCATCTCCTTAGAACATGCCAGTTTCCTAATTTCAAAGCACTTTGAAATCCAGGACACCCAATGGGTTTGTGCTGTGTTTGGGTTTTTTGTTGGTTTTGGTTTTTACCGTGTTTATATAAAGTTCATCTTAAACAGGGGGTCTAAATCACTGCTAATCAAATACGCTTTTTAAATTGCTTAAGCATTTTAAAAGACAAATAGTTGTCAGTGGAAGTCGTATGGTGCATTGCATAACTTTTTCTTTGTGTACTTTGAACAGGAACCATCAAAAGACACTGGGAGTATTTCTGTCAGCACAGTAGAACAATGAAAATAAAGAACTTTGAAAACAAAGAAACTGACCAAAGCAATACAGAAAGCGAGGCAAAATTTGATTTTACAGTCATGTCTTACAATATCCTCTCACAGAATTTGTTAGAAGATAACTCCCACCTGTACAGACACTGCAGGCAACGGTTGTTAATCTGGACATACAGATTTCCCAACATTCTACAGGAAATCAAACAGCTGGATGCAGATGTAAGTGGAAAATGAGCATGCAGGTGTTTCTTAAGAGCTGATAAACTGGAGTAGCAAATTCTTGCTGTTATTTATTTTGATAGGTGGGCTGTCTAGTGAAGCTTTTAATTATGTCACACTTAAGAGTAGGTTTGATTTGTGCTTATGCAGTTTGTGTATTCTGTGTGATCTGAACTTAGGGCAAAGGCAGACTACAGTCCATATCACTCATAGTTGGCTTTTTTGTCCATAACTTCCTGAAATGGTCTCTTTGATATGACTTTGATAGTCTGCTAATAGAAGGCAATTCCAAAACTTTATTTCTTCACATAAATCTTTCTCAGTCTGTGCCTAGAGCACACTTGAGTAGAGTGCTGTAAGTAAGGCACTGAATCCAACAACAGCTACGCTTGCACAGGCCAAAGGTCCACCTAGTCTAGTGTATGTTTGTAACAGTAGCTCATGATAGATGCTGAGGGTAGGAGAACAGGGCACCTTTTTCCACGATAGTCTCAGCTTCTGGAACTGTACAGTTTAGGAAGTTCCGGAGCTGAAGGCTCGCTCTTTAATTGTGCCAGAAGTTTAGTGCAAGGGACGTGCAAGATTGAATTGTTGGTCATTATACAGAAACAATCTTGCACGCCAGGGTTTTTTGGAGGAAAAATAGTATGTATGCACACAGGAGACAATTAAGGCAATCTCCAGGACTGGCATTTTCTAACCACCAGGTGTGTGACTTGTACTTTGTTGTTTGTTTAGGTAGTAGTTACACCAAGTGTCTGTATGCTCTGTGAACCAAAAGTCCCTCTTTAAAATCTGGCTGCTAATCCTTCACAGCCATTTGTTAGACCAGGTAATGGAGGACTTTATAATCATGTCTGGATTCTGTGTTTGAGACTCAAACGCAGACTTTTTGATTGTGTGAGGACTGATAAAACTGCTATGTGGATCTCCATTTTTCTTGAGATTAACGTTCAAGGCTGAGACAGAGATGCTGGTGTTGGTAGCATTTATGTGAGACTGATCCAAAAGTATCCCTCTCAAGTGTTCATTTCTCTATTCATCTGATACTCTGCACCATTTGACTTTGAACAAGCTTGCTGTTCTCTTCTGAGACATAACTCTGAACTTCTGCATTTATTGGGGTCTGAAAAATATCTTACCATGGTTTTGGTTGATTGTGGGGTTTTTCGTTTGTTTTTGAGGACACTTACCATTTATTGTTAATCTTAATCAGGAGATCAAGTCAGTAAAATTTTTGCTTCAGTCATTGTTCAGGCCAATAAAAGTTTGCTGATGGAATCCAACCTGTTCGTGTCACAAAACAGTACGGTAAATATCAAAGTAGTTGCATTAGGGAAGCCACAGGAAAAACTACCTCATATGATTTGAAAAATGCCATTATGTTAGCACGTAGCCAGGAAGCTGGAGATTAAATTGCCCTTCAAGCTCTTCTTCTCTTCCTAATATATTTATACATACTATATGTATGTATTTTTACAGTGAGATACATTAGCAGGCTTTCTGGAAGGAGCATTGGGCAGAAGGACTTTGGTGAGGAGCTGTCTGGTGCTCTTAGTGCTAACAGACAGCCCTCCAGGATGGAAGGGCCGGAGCCAAAGCCAGCCCCTCCAGCTACGAGCAGTTTGGTTCAGGGTACTTGCTAACACCTGCAGAACCACACCGTGCAGCACGGGGGTAAAGAGGTGATGCCTTGTATCGCAGGCATTGAGTCACGACAGGCAGCTGCTCGCAGACCCCAGTAGGCGCAGGTGCCCTTCGCGCACAGGAGTTTCTTGCTAAAGATTAAAGGTTTATACCCTTTAAGCGAAACAGACTTCAGAATATTGCTTGAGATTTGGATCTCCCATTAAGATGCTGAATGAGGTAGTGTCAGCTGGGTAAGTGGAGTCTGTTGCTGCTGTTAAGCAGTGCTAACTCATTACCCTCAGGAACTCAGTCCTTCATCAGTCCTTCTTCAGAGTCCTGAGGTGGTTGTAAATCTGTGTGTAACTGCAGCGTGCAGGGAGAAGGCTCTGAGATGCTCAGAATTCGCTTCATGGAGTAGTTTGAGGTTAAACTTTGGTTCAAGTGGTTACAATATGGAAGGTTGTTGTCCACTCTGTGGTTAATGAAAAGTGTGCCCTTGGCCTCTTCATCCCACTGCTTGGGCATTAAGCCCTCCCCTAAACTGCTGAGAATGTATTAGCAGGCCACTATTTTGATTAAATCTGACTCCACATCTGAAAATGTATATTTGTCTGAGAAGGGGTTGGGAGGAATTGAGGTCCTCCTCACAGCCTTTAGCAGCATTTTCTATAGGAGACTGCATCCTTTTCTGGGATTACGGAGGCAAAAAGCCTCTGTTTCTTGTTTTTGTAAAATATATTTATACAGACTGGCCAGATATGATACAGTAATATTTTAATATACTTATATTTTAATTGTCAACTTTTGCCTTAGGTACTCTGTTTACAAGAAGTCCAAGAAGACCACTACAGAACAGAGATCAAGTCAAGTCTGGAATCTCTGGGTACGATGAAACTCTGATGATGAATACCTGTCTTCTCCCCTGCCCCAGTGTTACTTTCCTCAAAAAAACTCTCTTAAAGATTAATCAGGTTTCCTGCCATCACATGCAGCAGTGTTGTGTACCCCCTTCTATAAACTCACCAAGTGGTCTCTTGAAACTGCCTTGGTGTTTTCTGGATAGCTTTTGTACAATATGTTTTTCTGGCTTCAGACCTTCCAAATACCAGCACTGAATTTTATCTATGGTTAGTTTATATTCATTAGTTTTTACACTAGTACTGTCAGTCGAGCTGAATAGCACTGTCTTACCACTGTCCCATGTGAATTTATGGAAAGAACATCTTGCTGGAGGTGTGATTTCACGGTGGTTTACACCCATCTAAATCTTTTGTGCCCCACATCTCCTTCCAGTCCCAGGGCCCCACTCTCTTCCTGACACTCGTACTTGTCTGATGCCAGAAGGAGCCAGTTCAAGGAGCAGCACAGGACTAATACTTTTTTCTTGCTTAGTTAATTGGAGGTAATCTAGCTCCCAGAACTGAGTATTTTGTAAAGAAGGTAGAGTAATGGCAGTACTGACTTAAATCCACTTGAAATGTGAAACGACACTGTAAAGCCAGGCTCATGTGGGCAGCTGAGCTTCCTGCTGCTACACGTGAGAATCTGGAGCTTGGTGTAGCTCTTCCTTTTCCCCTCCCTAGCTGCCAGATATATGTCCTGCCCAGTCTCCTGGGCTAGTTCTGGCACTCAATTAGACCTTTGCCCTGGTGAAATCCACCAGTCTAGCAGAATACTAGCCAGACTCATTTTATTTTCCTGGATTAGTTTTCTGTTGGTTTACTGAGTTAACACTAAATGCCATAACAAGTGGCCAGAGCACGTGGCCTGGAACTGGGAGAGAGCGGTAGGGATCCCCTGTTCCAGCACTGGTGTGAGCTTGGAGGTCAACTCACCCCATGTCATGGGGGCTTTATAAATTCATATGGCATGAGCTGGACAGAAAAACATTTTAAGATGGCAAAAAAATAGATATTATTTCAAGATCATTAGTTCTTTATCTTACATAGATACGGTCTCATTAAAATCTGAATTTTCTACATAAAATTAAGAACTTTGTAAACTGCTGTTTTTCAGGTGGACTTGTTTGAACTCTGATACTATCATTTGATAAACGTCTCAGCATCCCTGTTGAAAGATTGCTGCTAACTGGATAATTGCATAATAATGTAAATAAGTCTGAGACCTTTGTTCTATGAATAATTTTAGACAGTGAATTATGATTTGCAGCGATTATTGCTTTTGATCGGAATGCTCCACTGCTATTATTCCCAAACCATCGTGGTAACATCCAGAAAAAACTTCAACATGCAAGTCCACTTTTATATGACTTTTGGAAGGTTTTTTGGTGTTCGTTTTTTTTTCCTCCGTGTGAGGAGACAAAAACATGCCTGGTATCTTAAAGTATGTAGATGCTTACACATCACAAAAGGTATTAGACCAAGTTTCCTTTAGTATTTAAACTGAAGCTAGACCAGAGAGAAAGACTCTTGTGTTCACTTTTCTGTGTGAACTTCAGAGTCTTTGGTACTTCAGATCGGGTGTTGACTGCCATGTGAGAGAAGCAGCGTGAAGTTTTTCTAATTGTTTTTTTAAATAGTCTCTATTTATACAATGGTATTTTATGGTTTTAATTGCCTGTCTTGCAGGGTATCACTGTGAGTACAAAATGAGGACAGGGAGAAAACCTGATGGCTGTGCTATTTGCTTCAAAACTTCCAAATTTAGCCTGATTTCATCAAACCCCGTGGAGTTTTTTCGCCATGATATTCCACTCTTGGACAGGGACAACGTCGGACTGGTGTTGCTTTTGCAGCCTCGATTTCACTGCAAAACTAATGCTGCAGTCTGTATAGCCAACACACATCTGCTGTATAACCCAAGGCGAGGGGACATCAAACTGACCCAGCTTGCTATGCTCCTGGCAGAAATTGCTAGCATTGCCCCTCAGAAGGATGGTATCTTCTGTCCAATTATCATCTGTGGTGACTTCAATTCTGTTCCTGGTTCTCCATTGTACAGATTTATAAAGGAAGGAAAGTTAAATTATGAAGGACTTGCTATAGGGAAGGTAGGCTACGCTTTCCACTTCTCACAAAAAAAGGTTAATGCTGATTAAAGAGAAATACTTGAGTGGTGCTAGCCTGCCATGGCTGTGATTAGTTGCATTGCAGTACCAATCTTAGTGCCCTTTACACACCCTGCAAAGCAAAAGTTGCTGTGGAGTTACTAAAATAAGCTTAGGTATATTAGCTGTGCCTTACAGAATATGGTATCCACTCCTAGCATTATGAAATTTAAAACTTGCAAACAAATTAATAGTTCTGGAAATGTAGTTATCCACAGGATGATTGTATCACTGTGTTTATGTGCCCCAGTCTTTAATTAGGATAAAATAACTACCTAATCAAACACCTACTGTGTACTCCATGGACTCTTTATTTTAGATAAAATTTGAATTACAGTGGCTAGAATAATTGTGAAAGCAAAAATTCATTAGATGTTCAACCTAAACCCTTCCAACCCAAACCACTCTATGATTTTAAACCGTTTCAGGTTAGATTGTTATGTGCTCTTGTAGCCTTTGAATGTGTTAAATGCTATTTAAGAGGAATTAACTGGAGTATACACAACAAGAAAACATGAAAAAATAGTCCCCCTGGTGTTTCTGCCTAGTGGGTAGTTGTTTCAAGCCCTGCTTTGACTTGACATGCTCCTAGAAGAATGAGCATCATGAAGATGCAGTGTCCGCTGGGGAGCTGTATATACTTCTCTTACGTTGTTAAAAGGGGTTTTGGTAGCCTCTCATCTTAGTGTCGCAAAAACTTATATTGAAAAATCAGGTAGCTGCAAAAAACTTGGTAAGAGTCAACAAAAGGGGTGTACATAAGGGGTAGTATTATTTTTACACAGATTTGACAACCCGTTATAAAGATTTACTCTAAGGGGCTGGGACTTTTATTTGCTTAAAACTTTAAACTTTACAGAAAAATCCCACTCATTTCAGGTTTTGGGGGTCTGGTTGTGTGGGTTTTTTTGTTTGTTTGGTTGGTTTTTTTTGTGTAAATCAGATTTCCATCTGAAAAAAGCTCATGTTGTCTTTCTTAGGTCTCTGGACAAGAACAGTTTCCAAGAGGACAAAGAATCTTATCTATTCCCATTTGGCCAAAAAAATTGGGTATTTCACAAAACTGTGTATATGAAATAAAACAGCAACAAAAAGAAGAAAATGAAGGTCAGTTTTTGGGTTGATGAATTTTGTGGTCCTTTGTCAGTATTATTCAGGTAACACTGAAAAACAGATGTCCCATTCTAGTAGGGGGATAACCAGTGCCAGGAGCTTTATGGAACAGGGGGGAAAAGCAAGCGATTCCTTGCTAGGTATTACTACATCTTTCATCCACTATTTTTTGACAGAAAAAACAATTTTAAGTGAATGGGACATAATTCAAAAGAGTCTTTGGAGGGGGTCTAATGGAACAGAAGAATTTAATCCAACTTTGTGAACTGTATCTTGCCTGCTGCAAAAAATAAGTGTACTCAAAGATACTTTTTCTGTAGTTTTTCTTTTTTGTAGCTCAGCATTAGTCTTGCCTCTGTCCTATTTTAAAATGCAAATTGTATTTCTATTTTTTAGGAGAAAAATTGGAAGCAGCAAAACTGGACAACACTCAGGAGATTGTGATAGCATCTGAAAAGTATGTGGGGGAGTAAAATGGAAGCCCTTGACTGGTTGCTAGTTTGGGGGGTTTGTTTTGTTTTTAGACCAAACTTGGATCTGATTCCAGGTGTGGGTACAAGATGCTCACCCAACCCAGTCTGCTCACCTGGCAAAAAAATCATCGTCCACTTAAACATGAAAAAGCCGATTAGACAGCAAAGGACTAGAACTGGAAATAATGGAGTGTGTGTCCCTGCAGGAACTCAGTCCAGTTGCAGAAACTGTGTTTTTTAAGAAAAAAAAAAAAAAGCAAAACACAAAAAACCCCACCCCAGTGTCGTCCATCTACTAAAGTGCTGGCACTTCTTTCTCTTTTGACTGGTTTTAAGACACTGGTTTATGGATGCTAATAAAATCCTATAATACACTGTGAAATTGGGCTGAAGGAGTGAAAGAAACTGGGAACATCATAAAATCTTCCTTGTCAGGAGTTCTGTGGGAGAATTTATGTTCTCTGAGATACAGAAATTTGCATTATTCTGGATTGGGTAGTACAGTTCTTGCTCAGATCAAAACCTGCCTGGACACGTTCCTGTGCAACCAGCTCTATGTGAACCTGCTTTGGCAGGGGGCTTGGACTAGATGATCTCCAGAGGTCCCTTCCAACCCCTACCACTCTGTGATTTGCTTGTTAAACTGAAGGAGGGGACCACAACTAGACTGCTGAGAGGGAAGATGTAATTGCTTTTTGAAAGGAAGACTATATCTGCATTTACAAAACTAGTAAAGGCATTTAAAGTAAGTCATAGAGGAGGAAATTGCCCTAACTGTATATATGTGATGTCAGGGTCCAAGTCATAGAATCCTAGAATGGTTTGGGTTGGAAGGGACCTCAAAGATCATCTAGTTCCAAGCCCCCTGCCATGGCAGGGACACTTCCCACTAGACCAAATTGTGTAAGGCCCCATCCAACCTGGTCTTGAACGCATCGGCCATTTCTCTTCAGAAATAAGATCTTGGTATCAATGCACATAGTTGTATTAAAGCCCTTGGTGATTCTTGGTGACCAAAAAGCTAATGGCACTTCTGAGAAAAGTAGGTAATAAGACAGGAAGCCCTTTTCTATGGTGTAAATCGATAGCATGCCAGGTGTTAACACTGCTTGCAGGGTTTTTTGTCTCATCTTAAAGATACTATGTAACAAGGAGAAATTACTGCTCTTCTGTGTTGTACCAACTGGCATGTTTGTCTGTCAGTTCTCTATATCAGGCAGGTAACATGCTGGTGTGTTTTGGGTTGTTTGTTTTTTTTTTAACTGCATGGTTTTTAACCAAAACACATAGGAGCTCAGGTTTAAAATGCAGCTATGCAAGATGAGGCAGGTACAGCCCAGGGACAGATGATTTGCAGAGCTGATGGGAGTAAATGCCTGGGAGAGGGAGAGGAGTTCTTTTGCTGAAAGGTGCTGGTTTGCAGTTTGCTTTCAAAGACCGGTGAGACAAGATGGGCTGAACTGAAGAGGAACAGACTGACAGATGATGGGGAGAGGCAAAATGGGAGCCTGAGTGGAGGAGAAAGATTAGACATAACCTAAGTTGAAAGCTCTTGGTAGCTTTAGGGGAGGAAAAAGCCCTAAAAAAACCCACCTTAATTTCTCTATATGCAGAACTAGATGAGTTCATAGTCTGTTGCTTTCATATAAGCTGCTCTCAGGGACACTTCTACCTGTGCGTTAGGGAGAGCTTGCTGCATGAGGGCACATGGGAAGTCTTACGAAGTGTAGATGGAGGTGAAAGCTACAAATATTTGAAGTGTCAGTTAAGCCAGTTTTTATAGGCTCTGAGGTATCTGCCTGTTACTTGAAAAAGCTGCCTGCATTTTGCCCTCAGAGGTTTAGGCCACTAACACAAAAGACCATGGGACTGATTGCATGAGAAAAACGTTACTTTGCATATCCAGTTAATTCATTTTGTTTGTAACCAGGAACTATTTTGGTATTTCTTCATTACTTATTCTTTCTAGGAAAAACCAGAAAAGAAAATTCTTTTCTTTGATTCCCGTTCAGGTTGTCTTCGAAACTGCAGCACCATTTTAAATTGTCTTCGGTCTATTCTCATTACTTTCCTGAAACTGGGATACCGGAAGTAACGACTTGTCACTCCCGAAGTGCTGTCACTGTGGATTATATTTTCTATTCTGCAGCAAGTGATGATGCTGTTGCCCAGCCAGGTAAAGAAACCAACTTTTACATTATTTTTCACAAATGCTAAATGGGAACATTTGGATGCTGTTCTAAGGGAAATGTAGTGCTAATTTAATCCCTGTGAAGTACCTCAGAGGTTTGTGGTAGTGCTTTGAATGTCAGCTGTTACCTGAGAAACATGGCTGGCCTTGTCAGCTCACCACAGCTGGACCTGTAGCATCACTTAGGGTGGACTTTTTCCCTAACTGTAGTTTCCATCTCAGCATGGAGACGAGAGCTGGCGTTACAGAAGAGCAGGAACGTCAGTAACTCAGCGCAGAACCTTAGTGGCTGGGCCTACAACAAAGCAGTATTTCCAGTCATCTCATACACAAAATGGTGAACAAGAGTTCATGATGTGCATTAAAACTGATAAATGAGCTGTTTCTTAGAAAGTTACTTTTCAGATAGTCTTGATATAATGTCTGTCAAGTAAATGCACCTGGGGAGGAATAACCCCATGCACCAGTACAGGTTAGGGGTTCACCTGCTGGAAAGCAGCTCCACAGAGAAGGACCTTGGACTTCTGGTGGACAATAAATTAACCATGAGACAGCAATGTGCCCTTGTGGCCAAGAAGGCCAATGGTATCCTGGGATGCAGTAAGAGGATTGTGACCAGCAGGTCAAGGGAGGTTCTCCTCCACCACTACTCTGCCCCAGTGAGGCTGCATTTGGAGTATTGTGGGCTCCCCAGTTCAACAGAGAGACACGGAAATACTAGATAGAGCCCAAGGGAGGGCTATGAGGATGATTAAGGGACTGGAACATCTCTCTTAGGAGGAAAGGCCCAGAGACCTGGGGCTGTTTAGTCTGGAGAAGACAGAGGGGATCTGATCAATGCTTTAAAGTATTTGAAGGGTGGTTGTCAAGAGGATAGGGCCAGTCTCTTTTCAGTGGTGCCCAGTGACAGGACAAGGGGCAACGGGCACAAACTGGAACACAGGAAGTTCTACCTCAACATCAGGAAAGATTTCCTTACTGAGAGGATGGTGGAGCACTGGAATAGGCTGCCCAGAGAGGTTGTGGAGTCTCCTTCTCTGGAGACTTTCCAAACCCACCTGGACACGTTCCACTGCAACCTGCCCGAGGTGAACCTACTTGGGCAAGGAGCTTGGACTAGATGATCTCCAGAGGTCCCTTCCAATCCCTACCCTTCTGCAAATGACTTCTGGTCTTTGGTCTGAGAGCAGTAACCTGCACGTGCCCAGTTGTCACTCTCTTGGTTGCAGTTGCAGCTAAAACTCACCAGATGGTGCAAGAAAGACACGGTCCCTCCGCGGGTGTATTTCTGGGTGGGTAACGTACTGCTGTCCTTCCTGCATTTGTGCGCTTGCCATGGATACTTCTGAGCAGTGCGCATTCCATGTCATCAGTAGTTCTGTGTTTCATGCCATCGGCAAAGGTCATTGCACAGTGCGGTACTATCAGATAAATGGCTCTGCAGAACTCAGAACAAAGAAACCTGGATTTCACTCCTGCTCCCACTGTTGACTGCAACCGATTTTTATAAATGAACATTGTTTTCAGTGCGTGAAATGGAAAAAACAAACAAAAAACCCCAACACCTTCATCTCTCATACCTTGAGACCAAGTTGTTAAAATTAATTGGGTCAATGCACAGAAGTCTCATTTGTCAAAACATGCACAGTAAATGTAAAATATCAAATTTCATTTAGTGTAAAATATCAAACTGCATTTAAAATATCAAATACAAAAGCTTGATAATTCAGAAATAAAAGCTTTGACTGAAAAACTAGGATTTGAGAAGTACACACATGACTTCTGAACGCTGTGTGATTTAGCGGCGTGCTGTGCAGCCCTGGCAAAACTTAATCCTAATTCACCCAATTATTTTGTTGCACCATCATTGCCCCAGCAGTCCTACAGCACTACTTTCTGCAGCTGTTTTTCAAAAAGAAAGAATTTTGGAACTATCTCACCGGTGATTTTGCATGGAACAATTATGACTTCAGATTATTTCTGCCACGCTGTTTTCCTCCTTCATATGTATGAATGCATGATTTTTAGCCCGCACTGATGGAACATTTCCACTCTTCTTTTTTTTTAACCAGGAGCAGAGGAGCCTTTTCATGGAGGTCTTAAACTTCTTGGCAGGCTGGCACTTCTGACAGAGAAAGATCTTTGGACTGTTAACGGTCTTCCCAATGAAGATAACTCTTCTGACCACTTGCCGCTGCTAGCAGAGTTCAGGCTTATTGAACGGTAATATCCAAAGGACTTTTTGTGGAGGTAAAGTTACCTCCACCTTCTCTCTTCATGTTGGTTTTTTTTTTTTTAAAAGGTTAATTCAAGCACTGCTGGTCCGGTTTAAATAAGTTTGTGTGCATGCTGATTTGTTACTGTTGTGTAAAGTAGACTTTTAAATTTTTTTTTTTAAAAAAAAGGTTTAAATTACTTATGTCTTCAAGGCAAAAAAGAAAAGATTTTACATTAGCTTCCTCTTTGATAATGGAAAACATCTGTGCCAGCTTCAAAATGGCATTATTTTTCACGGAGATGCTAAAATGGTTTTTATTGTAAATCATAGTAAAATTGATTATTCTCTGAGACGTGTGTGCTTCTTTAAGTAAAGGGGAGTAAATTTTTGTGCCTGCCACCCTTCATCCTGAGCTGAAAGTAATGTTTCTGCTACAAAGTTGCTCTGTAGACACTTGTGTCTAAACACTTCTGCAAAGGAATTCCCTCGGTTACCTAGAGCATAGTCAGTGCAGAGCCTGCAAGGTTGGCCTTCCAAAGGAAGGAGAGCTTTGCAGTGAGGCAAGTCTTTATGTTCTAAAAAGTTACATTGCCAACTTCTAAAAGCTTAAATATAGGTAGTGCTCACTGAAATATTTTTTGAAGTATTTGAAATAAAAGCAAGTTTAGTAAACATGAAAATTTATCGGAAACTTAATTGATCTACTATAGGGAGGAAAAAGTCCTAGACATCTTGAGGCTTCATGTGGAACAACTGGAGAAAGGCTTTTTCCATTTAGTTACTGTCACATTGTATATTGAAATGACAGCGCCTGAGGCATTATGTTATTTTATATTGACTATATTTGCTATTTTTGAAATATTATGTTCATTTTTATGACACCCATTTTGCACAGAATATTTTGTCTATTCTGTGCAAAATATGAGTTGCAAAGTTAAAAAAAAGACAAAGACTGCCTGAGTAGCAAACTTGCAAGGAGCTGGGAGGGTGGGAAGCAAGTCTTGTAACTCAGTCAAACTACCTGGGGCTAGGCATGTAAAACTGACTCCAAAGTAACACTCAGAAAAGAGTCTTTCAGTGTAATGCTGGAAAACCTGCACCTGTCTTCCTGAAGTCACATGCATTTGTCTCCCAGAAATGTTTGTTCTTCTCCAGCCTAATCCTTGGAATTTTCAGCTGGGCTTCCTTTCCTGGCTGCAGAATTACAACTGTGATTACTTTGTGCTTGGAGAATAATGCAGGGAGTACAGTGGTAGTCATCACAAAACCAGCTGAATTGAAAAAAAGCACTTCAGTGTTACATTACAAAGCAGGACTGCCTACCAAAGCATTGAGCTTAAATGGCTGGGAATTTGGAAGGGGGCTGTTTGTCTCATAAGTGTGACTGAGGAGCTTTCTTCTACTTGTTAAAAGTCAAGTTAATGCCGTAGATGACTATTCAATAGGGGATTCCACTCAGATACTTAAAATCAGACATTCTCAAAGTTGAAGCTGGTTAAATACTTGCATCTATCAGCTCCAAATTCCTGGTCTCCACCAGGAACCTCTGTGCTGGTTCAGCTGTAGCAACCTGTGCAGCCTATGTTAAGAACAAGGAGGTTTCCTTGCCTGCAGGACAGCTTGTTGTCTCCAGCGCAGAGAGAAATGTGAGATCCTAACAGAGCTGCTCTAGAGCACTGCTGGCAAGGAGGCTGTTCAACAGAGGGAGGTGGGTAATAGAGATGTTCTGCTGTTTAGAATAAGCCTTAACTTGAGCATCACTTTTCAGGCTTGTCTAAAGGCTCATCTCTGCCCAAGTAGAGGTTTCACATAAGTTCTATTGTCTTTCATACAGAGCAGCACTTATTTAGGCCAGGCCCAACACCTAGCTCTTTAAAATGGTGGTTTGAATCTGAGGTTTTATGCTAATTTAAAAGCAAATGCCTTGCTGATGACTAGTTTCCATATTTGGTTTGTATTCAGATACTGTGTGTTGCTGGGACATTTTGAAAGGGCCAGATTCCCCAAGGTGGTCAAGATGGCCTTCTGAAAAATTTACCCCACTTCCCTGGAACCAACATGAAACCATGAATGTAGTAAGATATATTTGTTATACCCAAATGAAGTAGTTAAAGGACTGTAACTTGCTTTCTTGTACAAAAGGGGAAACTTACCTCACATGTTTTCCCTCATTTTGATGACAATAACCAGGGGAAAGGGCCAAGGTACTACTGAAAGAAAAATGGAGGAGCTGCTTGACATGAGGCAGTCATCAGTGCTGCTAATTGTTCTGTAACAATTATTTTCATGATTTAGAGACTTGTTTCAGCCTTTCTTTGTATAACCCATTAATGGTTAGCTTTAAGGTGGGCTTAAGTGCTTTATGTTCAGTCATTTCTTTGCTAAATACCTACCTTATTTATTATTCTACAATCTTCTTTAAATCTGCTTTAGATTGCTCCCATTTGTCCTGTCTTGATTTTAGACATGACTTAGATCTTTTCTAAAATAGAAACCTGAACAGCACAAAAAAAACCCCAACCCTAAGTCATTTTAAAAAAGAGACTACCATGATATTTTATTGAAGTCTCATGCTGTGCATAAACATACACATGATTAAAAAACCCCAAAAGTCATGCATGTTTTCTATGCTATTTGACCACTTTGCAGTAAGTTAGAAGAACAGTCACTAGAACCACACTTAACACAAATGACATCATAAGCAAGTTGCAAGAGAATATTTCAGCGTAGCTTGAAAACAAGAACCAAAAGCAATTTGTCACATACCTCTACAGCATTAAAAAGTTTGTGTGAGTTAGAAGTTAAGATAACTCAAATTGTGCTGGGCAATGGTAAAAACTATATACCAACCGCCATTACTTGAGCTGAAGTAAACCAGAGTTTCATAGAAAAAAAATTGCAATATATCAGATAATGTTGTGCTATAGGACACAGCTGATTAAAGTTAAGTTTTTCACATCATTTTACCCATGAGAAATCTAAGGGATACACATAAAAAAAAATTTAGGTCACAAGACACTGAGCAGCACAAAGTTTAAACCAAACTCTGCAACTGATGTCAAATTATACAAGAATTTCTACCAAAAGAATATTTCCCTCTCTTCCATTTCACTCCTGAACCAAAGAAATTACTAGTGCGAACACAGGACTGGAAAAGTTGGCAGGAAGAGGAATGGGAAAGGCCTCCCAGTAACTGAGATGGTAATCCTGTGTAAAGAGGTGTAATACATTTGAAAAGTCTTCTTTCTAAATCTTCTGAAGTCTGATTAGTAGGAAGCCTTTCACTATTTGTAGAAGGCTACTGGCTCTCACTTGTCTTCCTGTCCTAGGTAGGTGAGATTCATTGACTTGTTTGAGCAATGAGGTCCACATACAAGTAATCATCTCCTCCTTATCCATTCAGTTGCTGGCTGATATAAGTGTTCTAGGAACTTAAAACATTCCGTTTGAGTAAACATTACCATCACTGTGTTACAATGTCCTGTCTTCATTGCGATCCCAAAAAAGTAGTGGCCCAGGAGGGGAGAGAGGTACACAAGGCCCATGGCAGTATCATCTATAAGCACAGCACAAAGGGTAGAGGCTGGACTTGTACAAGAATCCAGTTTCTATTTAGGCACCTAATGAAATATTTTCAGGAATGCAGCACTTGAATGCTTCCAGAGAACTTCACTAATGCAAATGGCAGACCTCAATGAAAGTCTTGACGTGTCACTTGAGAACGCTGCTGTCCACTGCAGGTCCTTAGCTAAGTCTTAGAACAAAAAGGACTGAGTAGGGAGGAAGCAGACGGGCTTGATTTTCAGCTATTTCAGCCATACAATTTAATTCATTGCTGAAGTTGTTCCAGTACAGGCTTCCTTATTCAGGTCTGACTGAGCCATTGTGACTACAACACATGGAGGAAGAACTCCCTACAGCAGCATGGTGAAGGTGAACTTCAGCCTGCTATGTCTGATCTTAATATAAGATGTCAGGCATCACCATCTGAGACTGGTCAGCCTTTCGAAGACAAGGTTCAAAGTTACACACAAACGGTGAAAGAAAAGCTTCTAGACTCAGGTTAGCGATTCCGACACTTCTGCTGTTATCCCAGGAACACATACAAGAAAAACTGACTAAGAGGTGAACGCTTGTCTCTACAAAACAGCAATGTCTACATTTTGTGCTTCAGCGGTGTAGTCCAGAAAGACTAAAAAGCTTGTGACAAAGTATAAAAGAAATTATGAAAGTTTAAAAAGTCATTATTCATCAATTATCATCATTTAAAAAAAACCCTCCTATCTTGCCTAATAAGATCTCAGTGTTTAAGAATACACTTGCATATTACTGTTCCTTCATGTCTTTCAGCAACATGCACAAAATATTAATACAGGTGGCAGTAAAACATCCAGTGCTGTTGTAATACTACCGGAGATGCTGGGAAACAGTACAAATTAGTTACAAAAGAAGAATACTGACAGTTTTTGCATATCTATCAAGTTTAGTGAGGTAATATTGATATTTTTTAAACTCATGCCACTTCTGCACTGCTTGTTTTTATTGCTGAATTAAATATTAATAGTGAAGATGGTTTTTTTTTTCTTTAACTGCACCCCAGCACATCTTAACACTAAGAATACGATTTCTTAGTTACCCCAATGCTGCTCCCCAGCACAATGCCCAAATTCAATTAATGCCTGTACCCAGGAATTCTATTTGAAGAAACTCTCACACCACTGGAGTCACCTGCGACCTGATGGAGGGGGGGAAAAAAAAAAAAAAGAAAGAAATCTCATATCCTGGCAAACAAATTCAGGTTCTCTTTCCTGATGTCTTTTCTATAAATTGAAATAAAATACTGCCACCAAAACAAAATTTCCCCCGTTCTATTTTCTTGGTAAAACTGTTTTACATTGTAAGAGTCCACAAGTTAATAAATAGTCCCATGCCTTCTTCCTTCCAACGGAGTGCAGGTAAAGTGCGGCGGGAAGCACCAGGGAAGCCCTCTGTTTGGCGTATGGCTTTGTTAGATGCGGAGCTGGTAGCCCACCTCGTTGAGCGTAGCCAGGTCCCCTTTCTTGTCCACCACCGCAGGCCTGCGAGCAAAGGGGGGAAGAGGGCACTGCTCACCAGCCTTCCCGCACCGCCGAGCAGGAGTGGAGAGCAGCTGTCAAAGCAGGGCCAGTTTACTTCAAAAGAGGACTGACTAGGTTAATTTTCTCTTCATAAGAACGATCCTGCTGAATTTGGCCCTGTCCCATTTGTTCCGTAGTGTGACTGAGCTACTCGTGTGGGTTGACTGAAGCCAAGCAGCAGCAAAGAACAAGTCATCCCATCCTGAGGTCTGTGATCTGAGCCCAGGAGCAACCCCCTCCCTCCAACTTGAAAGAGGGCCTAAATGAATAGCTAAGACTAGACACGTCCTGCCCATGATCGACCCCAGAGCAGGACTCTGGCTTTTGGAACAAAGTATAAACAGCTGAGAGTAACCAGGCTCAGCCTGTGACACGGCCACCACATGTTGTCCCTCTGAACTTGTCCTCTCCTCTTGGCCAGGTCTGTGCAAAGGGCTAGAGCACTCCAGGTAGGAAACACATGATTTAGTCCCTTCAGTCTCCAGGCACGTTACATTCTGATACAGTCCAGCCATCACTTGAGTCATCACCACACCTTTGCTGTTAGGTCATTTAAGTGTATCAACAACCTGAACCAAATGAAACCTCCAGACTGAGCAATCACTCTCTCCCTATTTAGCAAGCAATGGAAGAGCTCCTGCAACAAAGTTGTCAAACAGAAACCATCCTGGTGGTGATATATAGGAAAGTGTCTAATCTGGGAGTTTACTCCAGGCACTTAGCTATTTTCACACTAAGCCATATGTTTGCTTTTCTAAAGACAGACATTGTTTAAAATACACCTTTCTCCTAGTAGACTCTACAGCAGGTCCACTTCACTGCAAAAAACCACAGCTGAAGCCCAAGTAGTACAACATGAAGCTGGTCACTGCTCCAGTGCTTTCCTACCACTCCTCCTCAGACCTGGTTTCCAGCTCTTTTCTCCCTGACTGGCAGATGTGACCGGGGAGTTTGCACACCCAAGGCTGACACGTGCCTCCTCGCCGCACGCTGCTGGCCAAGCCGCTCTGGGCAGCACGCACAGCCCTGCCCAACCTCTGGCATGCCACTGGGTGTGTGCACCCACCTGAAAGCTGTACTGTTGCAGCCCTAGGAGGTAGGGATGCATAGCTTATGTATATGTACACACACACATGGCAGAGCCTCAGAAATATTTTCAAATTATTTGATTCAGTAAGCAATTTTTAAATTTTTTTTTTTCCTAAGGGTAGAGCGAACACCACTTCTCTGCTGAGAATTTGCATGGCATTTGAGAGGTGGGGACATTGCTATGGACAACTCATGTTCTTCTGCCTAGTCACGCATTGAATGCAACCTGTTTTTTTAACACCTACCCAAGAAGCTCTTCCTAATAACCTCACCATCCTCTTTGCGGTGCTGCCCTGCACCCTGCCTCATGTTTGTCTCAACTTGTAAGTACTTCACAGAAGTAGAGGTGTCTTCACTGGTCTCTGTCACTTGCAGGAATGGATTGCACCTGAAGAAATCCATTGTAAGACAGTTTGGATTTTTTCCACTTTATTCCTTCAGAGCAGATGGGATTTGACTTGCCAGAAAACAAGTTACAAGCTGCACCCCTCAGAGCTTGCGTAGGAGTTGGAGATCAGCAAAAGATGCACTGCATGAAATTTCCAGGTGTCCTTCCTCCTTACCTCCCTCAAATTCCAGGATCATCTTCCCTTCCCACCCTTTTCTCCCTCCCTCCTTTTAATTAAAGCCAGAATATGGTTTTAATTAAAGCACACTTAGATGGTTCTACCTTCTCTGATTATCCAAGAGAGATGGGGAGTCACTGCACACTGACGGCCACACATCTGCTTCCACCCTATGACAGTTCTCTGGCTTGTAGCTACAAATAAGCTGTCCTCCATAAGGTTTTAGGAAAAGGCAAGGATTTGTTGGAGCAGAGGCAGGGCAGCCCCTATTCTCCTTGGCTGGCAAACAACCTGACATCAAACATCCCCTGAGAAGTGAGGGACCTCTGCTGTACTGGCCCATCAGATCACATCTCCTGTCGGAAGTGCCATGATGATGAGCAGGTGAGTAAGCTGTGCAGAGCTGCTGGGTACGTGGTATTTACGAGTTGCCCACATTGGATCTGCCTGATGTTGTACATCCCAATATAATGGACTAACAGAATTTTCCTTTCAACAGCTAAGTCAGGCCAGAAGCACACAAGGCTGGTGTTGCTATGGCACAGCGTATGCATGTGGTAAGCCTCAATACGAAATTAAAAGGCAATAGATCTGGTGAACTGACATTTAGGAGCAGTGATTGCTTCAGGCTGCCGCGTGATGCTCCCTTCCAGACTTGTACCAGCTCTTCCAAACCCCTCCAGCTCCAAGCTGAGGATGTAGCACTGCCTTGCCTGCTCTAGCACAGTGGCTTGCAATTTACTGCACCCTCCTGCTTTGGGACGTCAGAGGATGGACAAATGGCCACAGTAAAGCTTTAGATTTACCAGATAGCTTCACACCACCCTACATCCTCTTTATTCATCCTGCCTGCTGGCCACCCTTAGCAGGATCACACCAGCTGTGGGCTAAGAGCACGCGGAGTGTTACCGTAGCCCAGTTAATTGGCTGCAATTTGAATACACCCAAGTCTCCTCGACAGGCACATACTGTTTATTGCATCACCACTGTGTCCCGCAACATACCCTGTCTGCCTTCTATTTCCAGCTATCAAACCGGTAAGGAACCAGGAGGAGAAGGGAAAGGGTTGAGACTGTAAAATCCACTTCTGTCCTTAAGCACTGTTTCAGCCTTTGTCCTTCAGAGACACTCCAAAGACAATTCCAGTTCACCACCACTCCAGTTCACATATTTTTCACGGGGAGATTTCTCCCAGCAGGCCCGTATAATTTTATTGTTGACAAAAGCCAGGCTGTAATAACAGCTTGTCATCAGCATGGTGAAGCCTCTCAAACGAATGTGTTATTCAGGCCCTGGCAGCTCATGCTAGAGCAAAACACTTCTCTGCCCCTCCCCTGCCAGCTCCCAAAGCCGTAATTACAGCACACGAGTAAGAGATCCACAAAGAAGCAGAACACAGTGTTGATCAGCATGGCCATTCTTCAGCTAGGATTTCAGTCTAAAGCCTCACAAGCCCCGAAGTCTTTCCTCTTCTATGCATAACACAAAGGCCTCACTGCAACTAGGTTCTCATCCGTCAACATGTGGAAGAACACACTCAATTTCCCCTCATATATCTCACCCAGCATCAACTGCTGTACATGCTGGTATGTGTCACTCAGCTCATCCTTGATGAGGGGATGCCATTCCCCCTTCAGATGTCAGAGACCTCCCGTTGCAGAAACCAGCAGATCAGGATTTTGGAAATCAAGGGTGTTTATCACCAGAAGGGAACTCCCTACAGCAGCTCACTCCTCTGCAGCATCACTCCCACTGAGGCAAAAGCCACAGTCAGCCTTCAAACCACTGCACAGAAGGATCATTTTAACATCCGAAACACAGTTGTTCTCCCTGGCACTACTTTTCTAACAGAGTGTGCTCAAAGGCCCTGGACCTGTCAAAAGCTCCTTCACTCCCCTTTTCCTTCCAAACAGTGGATAGAGGCTTGTGAGGGGGCTGTCACACAGCCACAAAATACGTGCTGCAAGAGCTCCGAGATGCTTCAGTGCCTCCCACCATAGCAGAGACAAAGGTCTCTTGTGGTGTCTGCTCTTTGTCTCCTGCTCTCTGCATCATGCTATAGCTGGGTTCTGGATCATGTATCATGGTGACCCAGAGTTTATTTCAGAATAACATATAATTGGCTCTAGATACAGAAAGACACAGCAGAACCACCAAGCAGGTAACAGGTGCTGAAGCCAATGCAAGGCCACCAGTACTTCACTTGTCATTCTGTTCTGGAAAGGAAAAGCTGCCAAGGAGGAACCAGGTACTACAGAGCAGCCACATGCCCAGCAGCTCGCTCAGGAAATCAGCCCAACTGGCAGGTCTCCAAAGCCCAGCCTGACTCACTCGTCTCTCCAGACACACATGATCCACTCCAGCAACTGCAGAAGCACTATCAGAAACCCAAAGATGAAACCATCCCTCAAAGCAAATCTAGGAGGTGAAGAAGCCTGGAGTGGCTAAGCCCATGACAACTATAATTATCTGTGTACTAAACAAGGAGCGCTCGGTGACAAAGCTCAGAGTACATCGTGGACGGAGTGTGAATTCACATGTAAAAATAAAAGCCTGCTGTGAAATCATCTGCTGCTAAAGTATTTTGAAGTTATCTTTAGAAGGTTAGTCTAATGTCTTTGTTAGCTGCTTTAAAATAAATAAATAAGTGCTGAGGCAGTAGTCTGGGAGCCTATTTAAAAAGCAGTGATCATAAATACGTGACTAATCTTGGTTACATATAGGCTTTCACAGCCGTCAGCTTCCTGGCACGAAGCGGTACAACTAAAACGCCACTCTTCCACACCTGAGGTATGACAGTCTGAATGGCCAGTGCCTGTAAAAGGCCCGTGAACTGGAAGCTCAGTTTTATCCATTTAAACTGAACCAAGCAAAGGCCATCGGGGCCTCCAAGGACACCGCACAGAGGGGCCATCGGTCAGCAGTAAGCACAGCAATGCCAGGACATCAGTGGTAGCAGCAGCTTCTGGAGCCTCTCAGGCAACCAAGATACGCGGTGCCGGTTTCCTATATATACACCAGTGCACATATATAAGTTCTGTACATTATCACCCTCAACTTCTGACCCACCAGTGGTGGCAGCAGCAATACTCACGATTTGTCTCTTCTGCACGCCCGTCTCTGAGGGCTGGCTTGCCTTCGGCGAGGGGACAACGACTTACCCCGTGATCTCTCTTTCATCGGAGAATGGGCACTTGAGGGTTTCAGAATCTGTGAGAGATGGGGGAGGGAAGGAAATGGTGTTAAATAAAGGCAATGATTCACTGAAAATAAAAAATAAAAATAAAGGGCTTCATACAGTAGCGGGGACCGCAGTCAAAGAGCCTTCAGTCCCTTGGGGCTTATTCAAACCCTCTCCAGGTTAAGAGGAACGCAAAGCTATTATCATGTGATAGGTGTTCAGGGGCACCCTGCAAAAATTAGTTGGTGTCACCAATTCAGTTCCCAGCTAAGCACTGAAAAACAATGTCTCATCCACAGCTTGCTTCAGAGCTGGCAACAGCAAGAGATAAGAAAACCGGCTTTGAGCCTCAGCTGAAATAACTCAAAACAGCCAAATCGCCCTCTCCAGCGTTCCTCTCCATAACCAGAGCTGATCATCCCCCAGGCTAGCAGCTGAACTCCCTGTAACAGACTTCTGCCTGTCTCCAGCTTGCCCACATCCCCCAACCGCAGAAGGCCATCAAGGCAACACTCACACTGCAGGCTATTTTTAAGGCCTGATCCTCCAAAGCCAGGCCCCTCACAAAGGAAGCCCTCTGAATCAAGTGGCTCAAATTCTGAATTAACTCAAGGGAGGAGTCAGATGCTGGGCCTTCAGCCTTCAAGGGTTCCAAGCTACGGTCCTGCCCTTGAAACACTTAGAGAGACTGGACCCAATGCCACAGCTCAGCACACACAGAGCTGGTCACTCTACCAAAAGCAAGTACTAACGTCAGTAAGTCATCCACCCCTATGGACTTCTTCAGCTAGAGCCTGCTACAGCTCTTTGTTCTCTACACAGAATTAAAAGTGCGTTATTAGAAAAGAAGCGGGGGGAGGAAAAAAAGCTTCATTATATCTGTATTCAAGCACATTTGCTTAAGGTGACAGTACTGTACAAGCTGGCCCTCAAAACTCCTGGGCAGGGCAGGAGAGGTGGCAGCAAGATGCAGGGGCTACGATGTCACTGGTGACACTTGCTCCAAGGTCAGGGTGATGGGGCAGGTGCCACAGCCAAAAAGGCACGCGGCTGCCACGTAGGAGCCATTCCTCAGCAGGGCAGGGGACGAGAACCCAGAATAACTTGGACGCAATGCCGCATGCCTCTCCACAAGAGCCAGCCCCATGCTTAGCAACACACCTGCTTTTCTCCCACTGCCAGCGGCCAGCTGGAAAGACACCAAATCCCCTTCCACTATGACCACAACCAGCTCCTCACCCACGCCAGCCCCAGAGGCACAGTCAGGGACACCCCTCATTCCCAAGGGCAGCCAAATCCTCCAGCTCCTTGGCAGGCTGCCCTGTCCCCCCATCATTTCCCTCCAGGCTCTTCAGTTCAACAAACAAGCAGGGAAGCACCAGCCTGTAAGGGACTTGATTTCCTCACCCTTCCCATGTAATCTACTCTGTGATTTAGCTGAGGGTTGTAGGCATCAGGCAGTGCATCAGGCACTGGCACACCCTGCAAGGAGAAGCAACTGCTGACACAGCTGCCCCATGGCACCCCCTGCAGCTCAGGTGCAAAGAGCAGAGATCCCTACCTGCAACCAGGCCACCCACTCCACCAGCTCCAGCCCCAGATACAGGGGTTCTTCCCAGCCACTTACTTCTACAGTTGGTAAGAAAAGCAAACTAGGCAATAGATCCTTAATGGTCAGGGACAAGTATGGGTTCAAATCTTTCCCAGGCTGAATGGGAGATCTTTGATCTCAAAAATAGCTATAAGGGCTTGAAGACACACCAAACCCTGTGGGAGAACCACCAAGACAGATGTAATCACACCTCCAGCCCACCTGATACCACCTTCATCTCAGGCTGGGGTCAGTCTGCTGACATGGAGTAAGGTGAACCTCTGCAGGATGGGACACACTCACCTCTGAGTCCACTGCCCAGACACACAGACCTACCTTCATCCTCATATCCCTAGCAAACTTCTCCAGCTCCTTCCTAACTTCTGAGCGCGTCATTTTGGATACATTGAGGACCATCTGTTTCCACTCGATGGGCTGAAAGCTGTGTGGCTCGTGCGGGACGTATAATCCTATTTTTACTTTTTTGACTGAATGCAAGTACTTTTTATAGGAGTCTTCAAATTCAAAGATGAGGTCACTCAGAGTTCGGTAAGTTAGAGGTTTGTCCATCAGATCTGATCGTCTGCTCATGCCCAGCGAGCCATACCGACCGTTGCAATAAATCCCGAGCACCACATGATGAAAATAGTTCCCTGAGAAGTGGGTTTTAAAGCTGATAGGGAATCGTTCCACGGAGGGCTGCCCGTTCGTTAAGTATCTGGTGTCCACTACGTCAAGGCAACAATGGTGCTGGGAAGGGAGCATGCACCTTTACACCCGTAAAACATCTTTAGCAAGCTTTTTTTAACTGCCAGGGCAAGTGCTTTCTTGCAAACAGAAATTTATACTCACAGTGCCCCGGAAACAGTAAATTCTGCCAAAGCCCATTTCACTGCTTGGAGAATAAGATACAATGGTTCAGGCAGGGAAAGGCGTGACTCTTAACTGTGCTTCAGGGGGAAGGAAAGAACACAACCGTGTTTGGGTCAGCATGCCAGAAGAGAGACCACCCCTTCCCAGATCTGTGGGAACTCCCCCATTCAATAATAACTTCAAAGTCCCATGCTCCTAAAAGGGAATGGTGTTTTCCTCCATTTCATGCTGGAACTTGGTACGACTCGGGATCCTTATTTTCCCACATATTCAAAGGAGTACAAAAAAAAAAAAAATTCTCAATTTATTCCTTTCCAGGGTGACAGTCTGCCTTTCCATCTGTAAACTGGCTCTCAGCATGGTGGCCACTCATACAAGAGTGGTTTTGCATGTTACCCTTGTAATGCATTGCTAGGACGAACAAAGTGAAGCTCCCAGGCGGATAATTAATTAGCTAAGCACAGAAAGATGGTCAGGAACAAATGCTTTTTAAAAGCAAAACGTGTCCCTTGAATCACTGGCTGGCCGTTTCAAACACATCACGTGCAGAGGCTGGGGCCAAGCTCCAAAACAGTGTAGTAAGTGATCTCAGAGGGGAACTATGTGCAGGTCCTGGGTCATCTCCTCGGGAGGCTGCTGGTCTGTGCCAGGAGAGCAGAGACTGAGATGCCCTCACGCAAGCAGTTTTGCGTCAGTGCCTACGTTGCGCGGCTCCCTGCTGCTAATCCTCAGACAGCTGAAACCCAGCCTGGCCCCACGTGCTGACACCCCACCCCTGGGACAGCAGGTGCCCTTCCCCTCTGCAGCTGAGGCCCCCACCCATGCCTGTGGAACAGAGCAGGGATGACCAGAAAAGGCTGCAGTAAGACACTCCAGCCTGGGGTTGTTCCAGCCAGAGGCACCTGCTGTGACCCCAGAGCCATCCCCAGAGGCAGACACGGTCAAGGCCATCAGTCAGGGCAGTGTCACTATAAAATACACTTCAGGAGCAACCTGAAGAACGGAGAAGTGGGGTCGGTTCCTGGTGGAGCTTCAGGAACCAACTCAGACCAAGGTCCTGCCCTGGGGATCTCCAGCATCCCCTCCTCCCCCTACCCTATGGCCCAAAAAGCAGTCTTTAGCAGCAGCAAAACAAGAGCTGCTGCACAGCTGAGATGCCCTGGGATGTTACTGCAACCGGCCTTCCAGCTGCCTGACAGCTGCTGGGAAACTAAGAACACAAAAAGCCTTTGTACCAATCCCACGAAACACAATTCGGGCTCAGTTCTGGCTCTGCCCAGCCTGACTCCCCACCTCACCACCACCAGTGCAACTCCCCAGGATGCTCATACCCTGCCCACACCGCACATTTCACCACTTGTCTCCACAGGGATGCAGGAGAATCACGGAGCAGCTCTCATCTGTCTCTAAGGCATTTTCTCAAGGGGATATTTCACCCACTTGATGCTTGCTGAATTTCATATATTCACACTTTTTCCCTCAGGTGAACACAGAAACCAACTAGTAAGAGATTGGTGAACTGCCCACAGTCTGAGGTCAAGAGCAAGGAGTTAAACCTCTGTATAAAAAAAAAAAAAAAGCAAGGGAAACATTGGCCAAAATCTTTCATAACAGCCACAGGGAAGCTTTTCGGTTCAATGTCAGAACATATTTAGCTGCATTCAGTGCTAGGCATCATCATCTTTAGCAGTCTGGAGAAAATGTATTAGAGGATATAGGAACAGACAACACTATGGGCCCAGCTCCTGGTGCACTTCAGCATCTGTACGACAGAAGGTCTGGATGAGCGTGCAAAGCAGAGCGCAGACCTCCCTGCCACACACAACCCCTCGACCAGCCAAGGGTACATGCACCCACCTCTGTCCATCTGCTCACCCACCTACGTCAAACAAGCACCCTGCAGCAACTGTCAAAGCTCACCCTGATATCAACTACACCAGCACGGAATAGAAATAGCTCTATTGCCTTCGGTGGTCTCACTGGATTGCTGTTGCATTAAGACTAGCTTGCCCAAGCAAAACCCCACACCATTGGTAGAATTCAAGATTATAAATACACTGCAAGATCAGAATGAGGCCCAGTGCTGTTACATCAACTGGAAAACTCAACCCACAGTCACCTCATTTAAAAGGTCACCTTGCTCCAGGCCTCAAAAGGAGCATCCTGTGTATATCAAAGTCATGTTACAATAATCTGTGTCCTACAGACAAATTCTTGCAGAAGCCCATTGTATTTATCATTCTGTGCAAGCAGTATCTTTTATTAACACCTACGAAGCTTTCAAACATCGCCACTATTTTTCCCCCTCATTATGAAAGGGTTTTCTCTCCACTCCCTGACTGCCTTTCTATTAAGTCCACACAAAGCTTTGGTGGCCACCTGCCACACATACACACTTCTGTCACAAGGTCTCAGAGAAGTTGCAATTTAATCTCATTAAATACTAGGTAGGAGTAAAAGAATCTTTTGAGGATGGAAATTATCCACCATCAAATAACCGAGCAACAACCGCTGTGGAAATTAACCTTTAGGTACAGGTTGCTTCTGCTGAGTGACTAGTTAATGAAAGTCCCCACCCGAGATGAAATACACAGCAAATGGGTTGGAAAGGCACGTCAGATCTTCCTCTCTGTCCATGCATCATTATTATTTCTTTTCCATTCTGCTCTTCCCAAGGAGAGCTGTATTGTGGCAAACAACAGGCAACGACACAGCAACGCTGAAGCTGTAATCACACTTTTGAGCTCAGACTGTAACCGCAGGATGGAGAGTCAGGGAGTAAATTATGTGCCACAATAGAGAAGCAGCACAGAGCACGAGAGTGCAAAAGCAGCAGCAATGAAAGCTCGGTGGCCTCCCGATCCTGGGTCTTCATGTAAATCAAAGCAGCAGAAAAACTGAGGGATGCTGATCTCCTTAGAGATCACAAGAGGGACACTAATCTTCTGCCTGGCCACCTCTTGCACCAATATCCCTCCTCTTCCCCCACACCCAGGAAATGTACAATATCTGGAGGTCATAGAATCATTATGGTTGGAAAGGACCACCAGGATCATCAAGTCCAACCTTCATCCCAACATCTCCCTAACCACTAGGCCACAGCCTCTAGTGCTACATCCACTCATTTTTTAAACACCTCCAGGGATGGTGACTCCACCACCTCCCTGGGCAGCCTGTTCCAGTGCCCAACCACTCT
>JAVSBS010017785.1:0-36339 GCA_033124195.1 Coracias cyanogaster
CCCCCCCCCCCCCCCCAAGAGAAACAAAGATTTCAACCTGAAGTAGCAAAATATACAGATTTGAAAGATGAAGACATAATCCTTGTCTGGTGGAAACACACAGTTAAAATAACTTTAGATCTGCTTCATTTTTGTGTTCCTCAAAGCTTTTTGTGGCTATTCAAATGCTTAATCTTAATTGAGCTGTAGGACCACTGTAAATCTGTGATTTAAAATTAGGCAGTATCTTCAGAATTTCCTTGATGTTAGATGTAGTGCATGTATTGGTCTAGATTTGGCTTTCTTATTTGGCTTTGGGGGAATTATTTGTGAATATGACCATCTCAAGCGTGAATTAAAATATTGTTTATTTAAAAATCATCATTTGTTAACATGTGGTGCTATTTTTCATTGGTTTAAGTCATTACCTTGGAATAGTGTTAGTTTGTTATAGAGTTTCTTATCTGCATTATAGACATGTTGTGTTGCTACACTTTGAGAAAAATAAAATTTTATAAGATCATGACAGAAAGACAGACTTTTCTTGAAGAATTGTTGTGGTGGCACACACCTTTCTTACCAATTCTTTCTTGCTGTTCTGTCTCACTGAAGAGTTAGTCTGTTTTAAGAAATACACTGTTGTAGTAAAACAGGTATTAAGATTCAGAGCCTTTCAGTGCATTTGGAGTGTTTGCTTTATGGAAAAAATAAAAGCAAGTTGGTCTCAAAGCGCCTGCTAGCTATGGACCATCTCATTTCCCTAGGATACTGGGCTCTATTTTATTCCACATAAGTTCACCTGTTGCCCTGTAAAATTCCTCATCACATAAAGAGTTTTACACCATGTTGTGAAGTTGGCTGCAAATATTGTGTTGTCCCTACTAAGTTTTCATCATTATCAGTTATTCACAAAGCTGTTTATTAAATACTAAATTTGACAGTGCCATAATGCCAGTATCTTACTTGTCCAGATTTGTAGCCTTTATACTTATATGTTTCCTGGCTTCCTTATTTTCCATTTCAATTCTAGCTGCTTGTCTTTTGATTTATTCTACGTCACTCTTACAGAAGCTAAAAGTTAATTATATTTTCTTACACATATCTGTGGCTTTTAGAAGCTATTTCATGCAGTCTGACCTGAGTGTAGTAACGACTTTTACAGGTATGATGTGTTTTTATAAAATGAAATAAACCCAAATGTTCAAATCTTTGTTACCTTGTTTATGCAGTTTGTATACATATCTTTAAGATATGCTAGAAAAAGAATTAGTATTTGCCTACTGTTCTTCTTGTGCTAATGCTGAACTGATGTTTTCATTCCTTGGATAATAAAATGAACGTTAATCTCTTAAACTCCTATAAGGCCGCACAACACAGTTTTCATTCCTTGGATAATAAAATGAACGTTAATCTCTTAAACTCCTATAAGGCCGCACAACACACAGCTTCGGTTTTAGTTAATAAAACAACCTTGTGGAAGTGAAAAAAAGTTCACCAAAAAATATTTAGAATACAGTTTGTCTAATTTGAGATGCTAAGCTAGGCATTGCCTCACTTCAAGTTTAGGTTACTTGGACCTGAGGGTAGGGATAGTCCAGTCTGCTGTGTAAATCTTATATAATATTATGTTATGGGGTTAATGGAGTTAATGGAGACAGTGGCATCAGGAAAAGAGTCCAGTCTTCCTAATTTAGGTTCGTTATTCAGCTGAAATTACTAAGTCTGTCTTAAGGGTTCAGTATCCAGAAAGATTTGTTCTCCTTCAGCTGGCATAGAAGTTGAAGCCTATTTCTGACATCATAAATGTTATGGGAAATAGAGGTAATAGCTGTTACCTATCCTGCTGCAGATAATACAAGTTTTTGGGGTTTCTCTAGGGATCTTATGTGGAGTTTGGATGCTTGTCTACCCGAACATGTATTGAAGTGGCATTCTAGGCAGGAGATAACTGTAAAACTCTCAGAAATAAGCAAATGCAGTGAATTTTAATTAAATGGCAAAAGACCTCCCAGAGAAAAAGAGGCTGCTACGTGAATAGGCATTTACAAAGTTAGGCAGACCCAGAAAATAGGGATATCATGTCCTGAAATTTTTTTGGTAACTCTGTAGAAACATAAAGAGGAATTACATAAACTAGTTCCCATATTGATTTTCTATCATCAAGTCAAAGAAAAATTTTCATTTAAGAAGTGGTGAATCCATATATGGTAGGCTTTTTGCTTTCATTTCAGGACTGGTCACTTGACTAATGTGAGCCATAGTTAGTATTCATGGCCATCCGTTTAGTAAGTGACAACTTTTTAGTTTCCAAAGACAACAGTACCATGGAAAACAACACCCTTCACACTCTTTGTGCCTTCCATCCTCCTTTCCAATTTTCTGAACATTGAAGGTGCATCTAGAAGCAAACAGTAACTTTTATTACCAAGAGAATTGATAAAAAAAGTCTTATCATGAGAACAAGCTACAATTTTCTTTTTTGTTACTCAGACTGATCTGCGTTATCTGTGGCAACCTCGCTTTTCATAGTCAGTTGGATCACAAAGCTGCAACAATAACATGTTTACAGTGCCAGTACTGAATTTCTTGTACTTTGCCCAAAGTTAGGTGTAAGAGAGAAAACCTATGCTTATGTTATGAGGATATATGTAAATATTTTCACCTCTTTGCAGACTTTCAGATGTATACTTTTGAAAGATTTTGGTAATTCTTGCTGTATTTAGTAATACTAAACACGTCTTATTTTTCAGTATGCAACATGTGATGGTAGAATATATATTTTTTTAAGTTACAAAACATACAGTTCAAAAGTCGGTCATGACAAAAGGCTATCAATTTGCTGTGTTGTAAAAAATAATGGGTTAGGCAACAATATAAATACTGTTCTCTCAGAGTTTGGGACAAGCTCATAGGTTTATGTGTTGGTAATTAATAATCATAATATTTTTATATCACATTCATACTGACCTCAGGCCCAGTGAACCTCAATTTTGTGAATAATGCCACTGTAAGATGTTTAATAAAGTTTCCTTAATCCTAGAAACTGAAAACAATGTGCTTGAATTCTGTAGCGTGTTGTGTATGTCTTTAACATCAAGGCAGGTTTCAAAGAATCAGCTGATTTTGCTCCCAGTGGTGGGTTTTGCTTCAGCCAGTGGGAAATCATTTCATGACGATTTAGATGGCGCAGGAATAATTGGTTTAATAAGAAGAAATAAGTGAAAAGTTAAAAAAGTCAAGTACTTTTCCACTGCATTCATGCATCACTTCTTACATCAACTGTTTGTTAATAGGCAAGTGTTACAGCTTATTTTGTTCTATTTCCTGCTAATTTAATGGCAGCAATTAAGAAGAAAATAAAACAGATTACACCATAGCTGGCTTCTCAGTTATTATAATATCATAATTTAAATAATAATTTTACTGGTGCACATTGTATGGTATTTTCATTGTCATTAATTTCACAGTAAGGAAGACTTTTAACATTTCAGTTTCCCCTATCATTCTACAAATGAAAAGTATGTAGTTATTTACGTTTTACAGAAAATTAGTCTTAAAATTTATTTTCAAAACTCAAAAACCCCAGATTATAGTGAAAATATAATGTTGCAGAATAAAATATTGAAAATACAGTGTGCTGTTGAGGCAGAGAGATAGTACAGGCAGAGAGATATTACTACAGATAATAAGGAATGTAGGAGCAGCATTTTAAAATGGGGAGAAATTTCTGCTTTCAATGCAGAAATACGTTTTTCTTGTAAAAGCTTTTTCAAACTAAAATCATCAGAGAGAAAATCTTCCTGTCTGAACTTAGAGGTTAATTCTTAAAGAGAATCAACAGCATGGTGTGTTAATCATAGAATCATAGAATGCATTGGGTTGGAAAGGACCCACGGTCATCTAGTCCAACCCCCATGCAGTCAGCAGGGACATCTTTAACTGGATCAGGTTGCTCAGAGCCCCATCGAGCCAGGCCTTGAATGTCTCCAGGAATGGGACCTCCACCACCTCTCTGGGCAACCTGTTCCAGTGTTCCAACACCCTCATAGTGAAGAACTCCTTCATAATGTCTAATCTAAATCTACCCTTCTCCATGTCCTTGTAAACAGTCCTTCCCCAGCTGTCTTGTAGGCCTTCTTCAGGTACTGGAAGGCTGCTGTAAGATCTCCCTGGAGCCTTCTCTTCTCCAGGCTGAAAAACCCCAACTCTCTCAGCCTGTCCTTGTAGGAGAGGTGCTCCAGCCCTCTGATCATTTTTGTGGCCCTCCTCTGGACTCACTTCATCAGGTCCATGTCTTGCTTGTGTTGAGGTTTCCAGAGCTGGATGCAGTACTCCAGGTAAGGTCTCACCAGAGCAGAGTAGAGGGGAAAAATCACCTCCCTTGACGTGCTGCTCACATTTCTTTTGATGCAGCCCAGATGTGATTGGTCTTCTGAGCCTTAAGTGCACACTGTTGGCTCATTTCCAACTTTTTGTCCACCAGTACTCCCAAGTCTTTTTCTGCAGGGCTATTCCCTATCACATCATCCCCAGCCTGTATTGATAATGAGAATTATCCCAGCCCAGGTGGAGGACCTTGCACTTGGCCTTGTTGAACCTCTTTAAGTTCAAATGGGCACACTTCTCCAGCTTGTCTAGGTCCCTCTGGATGGCGTCCTTTACCTCTGGCATGCCAACTGCACCACTCAGCTTGGTGTCATCTGCAAACTTGCTGGGGGTGCACTCAATCCCACTGTCTGTATTATTGATATAGATATTAAACAACACTGGTCCCAGTATAGACCCCTGTGGGACACCACTTGTCACCCAGTCAATATCTAAGCATATGATAACACAGGAAATTATATTTTCTGCATTGATTTTAATTGGTAATTTCAGGCCTCTGCATAATCCAAAATTAAGTTGCATTGCTCTTTATTTAAAAATGTTCATCTCTCCAGTTTTGTTCATAAGAAATTCTTAAACAGAGTAAACTGAAGAGATCATTCTAATTTTTTTCAGGGTAGCATTGAAAGTTTTTTAGGGCTGGGAAGCCAAAGTCAGTATCTAACAGATGTGCCTGACTATAGGTGCTTTTTTGACTGCGTGTTAGTGCTTTCTTCCAATGGCAATCAGGTAATGGCAGTTAGGATAACCATGATCTCATCAGAACATGTACCTGGGACACAGTCAGAATGCGTCCTTGGAGGGCTAGAGAAGCTCTTGAGCTTATTCACAGTTTGCCCATAAATGTAAAGACTGATATCACTGCCTTTGAAACAGTGTCTTCTCTGTTTGTGGAATATCCCATGCATTAGGCGCATGTACATACTTGAAGAACAGTTTTAATGGGTTCAGTAATTCAATATATTCTATATTAGCATACACAGAGGTGTGTGTGTGTGTGTCTCTGCATGTGGATGCATTTCATGCTCCTCAGATACTCTTTCACTGATGTAATACTTTGAAATAGAAAATCCATTTTGCATCCAAGTTGAGATGTGTTTTCATTGTAGTGTCAGTTATACTCAATAATGAGTTTATTTCTGTCAGTACTTTTGGAAATTCGCAAAGTTCTTTGGAAAATTATTCTCTTCTCTGTGGATGTCCAGCCTTGTGGCCTGTTTGTGGAATATATAAGAAATGTCTTGCTTTGGGGGAGGTAAATAGCTTTTTCCAATCATAAATGAAGAACATAGTGACATGCAGATATTTCTGTGGATACTTATATCAGGCTTTTGGTATTAATTGAACCTTACATTTAAAAGTTAGTATATTTTTGTAATTGAAAACAATGGAAAAGTTAATTTTGTTTGCCCTGTGCTAGGTTCAGACCAGTTCATATAAGGCAATCAGGTGGCCGCAAACCACCCAAAACCAAAGAAAAGACTGAAACTTGCTTCCCTTTTAGCTCTATTGTCAGATATGTTTTCTACCTAGTCCTCTACCCTTGCCTGTAAGCAATTGCTGTAAAAAATGGGTTGAAATTGAATATCATGAAATTGAATTATCATGAGGGAAATGTTATTGTTGTGATGCAAAAATACCTACACCTTTATTTCCTTAACTTCTTATAATAGAGGAAAACTTATTTTACTCCATGAGACTGAAAATGTCTATTCATTCCTTATAGCCTCAGCAGGTCAGGTATCGCCTCATATGACATCATGGCAGTAAAGAGAGGGAGGGAATTCAGAGGAAAAGGAGAGTGTGAGTGGTGGCAGCTCTGCACTGCAGGTAGGGATCTTCTTTGCTGGTAAAACCATAGGCAAGGGAACAGACCCACACAGTGTTGAGTTCATCTGGGAAACTATATTTCCACAAAATGAAATACCACTAGGGAAGTGATTCTTAATTTTGGTAGGAAGTTGTGTAGAATGAATCCTGAGAAATCTCATATCCCAGAGTGTAATATGTCTGTTTTGGAAATTTCTGCTTAATGGATTGCAGAAGGAGAAGGTGGACATTTGCAACGCTGTAAAAAATGGTAAGATGTATCCCAGTTAAAAAGTACAAGAACTTTGGAATTGCCATGTATTGTTCACTTAGCTCTGTTAGGAATACCTGAATTATATTTTTCATAAAGTCTTCTATTTAATCTGACCAGCTAATCATCTTGGCAAGAGGCAAAATAGTACATTTAAATTCTGATTTAATGAGGTAAATGGAAATGAGCTACATTTGTTGCTAGTTTGAGAATATTTGTGTGACCTTTTTTAGGCATTTCTTTATATTGAATAACAGTAATACAAAAAAGCAAACAGTCAAACACCCAAAACCTCAGGAGAGCCCATTAATGATACTGTGGATTTATTATTATACTTTGGGATGTTTTTAGGCCCAGTCCTGCAGATGTCTGAACAGGAGGAAGCCTCTTGTTATGAGTTGAGAGCTGCCCACTTGGAGCCTTTTCTGGGAGAGCTCTGCAGAATCTGTCATAGTTAAAACTCTTCAAAGCATCATATCTCCTTGATTATGATAGCTGAACAACCAAAATAATAGTGGAGGACATGTTCTCTTATATGACTTTGGAAACATTTGGAAGTGCCTATGATATAAAGATAGCATAGTACTTCGGGCTTGCAAAGATTATGGCATGGCACACCAAGCATTTGACCATGTGCTTAAATCCATTCTGAGGCAGCAATATACATAAGCTGGTATTTAAATGCTCAGTTGAGTTGCGAGCTTAATCTTGTCAACTCAAGGACCTTAGTAGAGTAACGTAAGATTTAATGCAAGCAAGACAGGTAGTAAAGTTAATGCACTTGAACAGTGTTACAGGAGGTTTCCAGGTACAGCCTGGAGTGTTGGAGAGCCTATGGATTCTGCTCTCTGTAATGGTGGCAAATGTTGTTAATGAGTTCCCTCTGTCTGGGGTCTCAATAATTTTTAAGTGAAATTCTTCAAGAAAAGCAATGTAAGAGGACCACATTTTTAACTATTGGCAGTCAAATGGGTGACATTTGACTTTTAACACCAGCTGAAGTCCAGCTTGACAGTACTTAAAGAGGTACTGGCTACAAAGAGGATGGAGGTGTTCTTTTCGCAAGGAGCTACATGGGTGAGACAAGGGGAAATGGCTCCAACTTGCACTAGGAGAGGTTTCATCTTGATGTAAGAAAGACATTTTTACGGTGAGAACAATCGAGCACTGGAACAAACTCTCCAGGGTTGTGATGGCTTTCAAGGAGGCTTTCAAGATGCAATTGGACAGGATACTAGGTAATCCCATCTAGGTTCCTTTTCCCACAAAAAGTTGAACTAGATGATCTTTTGAGATATCTTCCAACCTAGGCTGTTCTATGATGATGTGTCTTACTCTGTTCTTCTCTTTATTTTCTGTTATTTTATTTACCTTCATCCAAGTCACCATCTTAAGCACAGTGAACCAAATTAAAAATGACTGTATTATCGAATGAGACATTATATTTTCACTATTATCTCAAATATATACAGTTCCTTTCAGAATTTCCAGGATGATAAATGATAGAGCTTCAGAGATTTCTTTCCTTAGGCTGAAATGAAGAAAATAAACCTCCCTTTTTCTTTTCTAAAGCATTAAGTATTTGGGGGAACTGAAAATAGCATCATTAAAGATGGTAAAAGAAAATTTTATTTTATATTTGTGGATTTTAATTTTTAATTCTAAGATAAAGCTGACCTTCCTAATTTAGCATATGGCAATATACCATACATAACGTGAACTTTCACAGCCCTTACACAAGGTAAAACAGATGGTAATTTAAAAATACTTTGTTAGACACTATTTTGCCAGTTTCTGCTTTTGATATTTTTGAAATATCTGGAGGTTCAGATGCTGATCCTCACGTATATTTACCTGAATTAAAAACGTTATTTTGCATATACGTATGATTTGATCTTTTTCATTTTCGCTAAAAAGACAAGTCTATGTTTTCCCTCCTGCTCCCACTGAACTGTAAGCAGGTAAAAATATACTTTGTGTAATTTGTAACTTCTAATTTAAATGGCTGTTGTTTACTAGATTATTTTTTAACTTTTTCATGACCAATCATTACCATAATATACAATAAATTTAAACTGGAAATGAGAATTGCAAAATTCAAGATTTTACATTTTTGCTATAAGAGAAAGAACTTTCTAGATATGGATTGCTGGTAACTAGATTTCATTCCAGTCTGAATGGAAAAAAATACTTAGTTGATAATCTGAAAAGTACTTTTATGTCAAGCAGTCAGAAAGAAACCATGAAGCCAGAGGCAGACACGAGTTTCTGTCTGTGGAGTGCTTGGGCATCTTTGTGTGCGCATCTCAGAGTGCGTGAATCTTTGGATAGAAAGTAAACCAGAATTCTAGTTTTCTCCCTTTCAGCTTAGTGCCCTTGTGATAAAGTCAAATCAGATTTCCTTTTCCTTGCTCTCCTTTGGTGCAATGATCACTACATTTCTGCCTTTGTCTCCAACATCAAAAGGCAGGTTGGAGAGTCGTCCAACTCACTACAATGTGTGTTAGGGCTGCTAGGGGTGGTTAGATTTGCAGGTTCAACCAGTAGTGAAGGTGAGCATGTATCCCAGGAACACATACACACAGAGGACACCAGCACGGCTGGTCACACAGGCTGCCATAGAAGATCGCTGGCGCGACACACACACAATGCTCTCTAGGTTCACAAAGTACACACATTAATAGATTCCCCAAGTATTGGCAAGGCCCCTCTGCCCATTTGGCTTCTCTGCCTGGATCCCAGCTCCTCTTGCCTTCCTAATGGGTCCCTGACTTTACTGACTGATCCAGCTGGGTGCTCTCTACAAACATGCAGCACTCACGCTTCCCACAGGCACCGCACACTCATGAGTTTCCCCAAATACCATACATATGTGGTAGTGTTATTCTGTTCTATACCTCATATTCCTAATGAATGATGTAATATAGTGTGAAATGCAGTAGAGGTTCCTCCTAGCGATACTGAGTCATTTACTTCCTTTGAAATGTTGCATGCATATTAAAAAGTGATGTATAATAGCAGCATAGTTTGGTGTTTTGCATGTCTCTGTGGTAGGATTTTTACTAATCTTTCCTGTCGAAGCTTGGATTATACCTGTCATGCTTCATGTAGATCAGCAAAGACATTCTTGTAGTATTGCAGAATCCCCAAGCATTTCTTTGCATCTTTTGAACTGCATCAGGCTGGTTTTTTTAGTTCTTTTGTTCTTCAGATTTTCTACTGAGCATGGAATTCCTTGAGTAAGCAAAGACTTTTGTTTAATACCCAGGGGTAGTAGGAAAATTCACATCATTGTGATTAACCGTGAGAATTTCCAGGAACAGTTTGTGACTGTCATTAGAAAAAAGTCTTACTTTGAAAATGTTGATGTTAGTAGCTTCAAAAAGAGCAAGCTTACTATCAGGTTGTCCTTTACATTCCAATACAGCATGCATTAGTGTTTCACTGCAGGAGAAGCTGTATGGCTGCCCAGTCCTGTCTCCTGCAAGACAACAGATGTTCACCTTTTGAAGCTGCAAAGATGTGAAAATATGGAGTATTTATGGTTAATGCAAAAGTATATATAACAAAAGATTCTTAAACCAGATATGAATAGCTAGACTGTAAAGTAGGCTGTAATGTAGCTCACTGCTCTAGAGTGGTAGGCTGTTTGCATTTGTCAAATAAGAAATTTACTGTGACTATGAAAATAATTAGCTGTTAACTTGTTTGGGGTTTTATTTTTAATGGATAACTGAATTGCTGAAGGTAACATTTTACTTTTGCTGTTAACTTGTCATCAGGAATTACCAGTAAGCTAGTATTGGAACTGAAATTAAAGTACATATGTGAATGAGTTCCAAAAAATACTCACAGTGATAATTAACCTCCAGACTGTCCTTAAGAGTCAAAATTATCTTGAGCCCTATACCCTGTTCGTGTTACTATGTGCTTGGGAAAAGAATATGAGAAACAAAATTATTTGCAGGTCCTTCCCATGCTGTAGCCTCACACCATCTGGCAAATGAGCCAAAGGCAGCATCTAGAGATTTCCACTGGTGGATGTATTCTCCCTAATTTGTCTAATTACTTTTGGAACTCATTTTTACTTTTTATCTTCACAGCATCCTGTAAGCATGAGATGCAGTTATGGACTGTATGAAAAGCATTTGCTTCTGTTTGTTTCATTATGCTCCATGGGGCACCTCAAGAGAAAGTATACCCTCATGTCTGTGATAGAAGTTATGAGGACTTATTCTCTGTTAATCTTCTTCTTGATTTTATGCAACCATTTTCATTCCCAGCCTCCTCTCATTTCTCTTTTCCAGACTGAAGAGTTCTGGTCTGTTTAATCACGGTGGAGGAGCTAGTCCATATTTGCTCATTACTGCCTTCCTCTCTACCTTTTCCAGTCCTACTGTTTTCTTCTGGATATGTGATGATTAGGGCTGTATATAGTACTCGTTATTTGTAATACTATGTGCCTAATCATTTATGCTGTGGAAGATGGTATTAGTTGTTTTCTTCTTATTCTTATTCACAGTAATTCTTAATATCCCATGTTTGACAACTGCAAAGAAACTAGTCAACACTTTTGCCCAATTACTCATGATTCCAAGATTTGTTTTCTGATGGGTAGTAGTTAAAGTTCATCAGTGCCTTTATTTTATTATAGGCATGAGTTTACCGCTTGCATAAATGCCATTAAGATTTTGAGATAATTCTGAAACTTTTATATCAGTCATGGTTTTGTTTTCTGAGCAAGGTCCAGGAGCCTGGACGATGCCATAGCATGTATCTATAGAGGCTGTAGCTACATACATTTGTAAGTTCATTGAGCTCAGGTGTGGTACTTAGTCCTCCCAGTCTGGCATGGGCCCATCTGCAGTAAGAGCAGACCCTCTGCCATAATGGGGCTGGAAGGAGGATTGGAAAGAGTAAACCAGCTTGAATCAAACTCTGAGTGATTCAGACCATTAGAATAATTGTATTTTGAGTTTTTTTATTTTACTTGCTTTTCTAGAGAGAAGGAATGATGCTTTGAATCTCTGGAAAAACAGTATCAGCCTTTTGTTTCATGATGGAAAAGTGTAAGAGCATGGCTAATTTATGCTGTACAGATGTATCAGTAATGTACGATTCCTACCTATATATGTCCTGTCATCTCTTGTTTACATTCATAATTTCATCTTTTCTTTGTACAACTACATAAATCTCCCAGCCATAGTTCATTCTTTGTGATACCTTTTTTCCTATCTTTTTGTCTCATTTTGACACCTGTTTGAATCCTGTCCAAATGCCGTCCTTTATGCATCCTTTCAGTGTCACCCTTCTGCCACACACCTACATTACACTGATTTTGTGCCTCCTTATGACAGCAGCCTGCTTATTTGTTAGAAAATGTTACTTCCCGTGTTCTTCCTCTCATGTAGAACATTAAGGTGTTTCTGTTAGTGATTCTTTCTGTATCTTCCCACTAAAATTACCTCATGCTTTTGAAGAAGATGAAAGATAAATCTCATAACAGAAAAGAGGTAATAGTGTCATCAAAGATGCATCCTTAATTGCTTGCACAATAAAAGACAGAATTTGGCTTTGAAGCCCCACCAAGCGATCAGGATACAGTGCGTCCTCCCATCTCTGCATGGCTTTGCAAAGGCACTGCAGCTGCAGGGCACTGCTGACTCTGGAGCTGAATCTGTCCCAGTAGAATAAACCTAGCACAATAATTCCGTAGGCCAAGAAGTATCAGTTAATATAGGTATGTATTTAGGTAGTTCTCATCTCTCACATATATTTCATAGGTTAAACTCCCCATGGAATCAAAGTGTATTATTATTCCAAAAAGAGTATAAGAATGATGCTAAGAGTATTAAATAATCTGTAGAAGAATGATGGTAAGAATGATCATAAGAATATTAAATAGAGCATAAAGCTAGATTTTAGAAGGAAAAAAAGGGTTAGGTAATTCAGGCCTATAGACACAAACATCAAAGAAGTAAGACAGTAGCCAGAGGAATCAAATCTCTCAAAAGTTTAAAATTAATCTTTTGGTGTAATTATAAAATCAGACCTAGAGTTAATATATTAGTTAAATGCAGCAGAAAAAAAAAAAATCCCAAATCAGCTAACCTATTATTTATTGACAGTATTGTTTTCTTTTTAAAGATTTGCACTGGCAACAGTGATGAATCTAAGCAGGAATTATTCCTACTTACCTCAAAACACAGAGTAGCTCTGATGATAACATTCATTTAAACTCAATATATTTTTGCTGATTCTTATATGATACATAAGCTTTATGAGCAAAGACAAAACTTCCTCATCTCTTTCTGTTGTTAATTCTATAATTGTAACTATAGGTAGGATGACAATACAAAAAAAAGGAAAAAATACTGTTCTAATTTTTAAATGAACCTGGATCTCATAGTACACCTCTGGATGCTGTGGGGTGATTGGGACTATGTGATGAAAACATCTGGTCCTGACATATTAATGTGGATTTAGGATGGACATTACTCTTTGCTTCTTTTTTTTTTTGTCTATTAATGTCTATTCTTGGAAGAGATTAACTATGAAGTGCTGGTCTTGCTGAAGTCAACTTTCTTTTCCAAATTTAAGCGAAGATTTTATGTAACATTGGAAAATCTTTCCCTTCCCATTTAAATTATATAGGCTCCATCTACCAATTAGGTGACTTGTGCTTTCTACAAAGGTGGTGTGGTAATCATGTTTACAGAAATTAGAATTGTTATTTCTAGTAGGATCATGTTTTAGTAGAACTGTTACTTTTGAAGCTTATGTGAAACTTTTATATGCCTATTTCCACACTTAAAATTTCATGTTTGCCATTTTCTGTTCAAAGTTTACACGGCAGTATATATAAATGCTTTATATCAGGTGGGAGCAATTGTCAGGGTACAGTGAGGGTCAGCTTCTCCTTACTGCATTTACAGTTCAGTACTCTAGGTTTTTTTCCAAAGAGAAAATAGTGATTTTATTCTCTTGCAAGCTTCTGCAAGTATCTCTTAAAAATGGAAGAAAGAAAAAAAATTATCTTCCATGAAGAAGAGGGCTATATGCCCCAAATATTCCAGATGTAAGAACATACTTCAAAGAATTACTATTGTGTAAACTACATCTTAATTCCTGGAATCAGCATACATTTAAATCTGCAGAGTTGAAATCTGCATTAATTTCCTGCTGCTTTTTAACACTGATATACTTTATTGTACCTGTAGATTTTTTTAAAATCACTGTGATTTCACATTTTATTTGATCAAAGATGCTGCTCATTTATTTATAGCTTGCTTGAAGAATGGATCCATAATTGAATCAGAAAAGAAACTTCAGTAATTGAAAGTTGATCAAAACTGAACAACAGAACTGCAAGTTTGTTGTTTCAGTGTCACGTTTCTCGGTCTTATTCTTTTTGTAATTCCACAGTCCCAAAGTTTATCTTGTTGCACATAGGCCTTTGAACTCTCTGTATTGGCTGCTTTCAGCAGCCCAGGCTGCAGCTACTGCTGCAGAAACCTTGCTGGGTAACCAGCAAGTGGATAATGGGGGTTGATACTGAACGTGTAGAGCAAGTACTGCATATGGAGTCTTTTACTTTTTAATATAATAAGTAAATATGAGACTGTACAAAAAAGAAAGCCAGTGACATTTGCTTACTTCAGTCAGTTCTTGGGGTACCTTTGAGTAGACACAGGTCCTTTAAAATTCAGGGAAAAGGCAAGGACAGCAGAATTTGAGAGCATGTTAGTGTCAACCAGGGCAGTTAGAGTCAATAAAAATTTTACAAGGATATAAAGGGAAAATGAAGGACTTGAGAGAAAGGAAGCTTATTAATAAAAGAGAAAGTAGATTAAATTAATGATTCATGACTCTGAGTATCCAAGTACCTAAGAATTTTTTTAAAAAATCAGTCTTGGGGGAAAAAAAAGAAAAAAGGAAAGTCACGAGCAAACAGAAGCAGGCTGGCACATTGCGATCTACCCCAGGTCTCAGGCGAGACACAGTTGTACAATCCTGGGTGAAAAGCAGGTACTGAATCAGGAGGCCAAAATCCGCAATCTGGCCTTGGCTTGCTTTTGTCCTCAAATCATGCTCACGTGGTTTACCTGCCAGCACACACCGCTTCAGCTATGCTGAGATGCAGATTATGCAGCAAAGAGTGACAGCTGATCAGGAGTCGCAGCCTCTGCAGCAGCCAACTCTTCAATACCTGGGTTCGGTTGATCAGGAGAACTCCTTACGCTGCTTTTCTCTGTTACAGCCTGCATGGTAGTCTGGCCGTTAGCAAATAAGAGGGGTGAATGGCAGCTGGACTTAAACCAAATCAGACAAAAAGGAATTTTCAAGTTGTATAAATATGAATGGATCCTGTGAATTTTAACAGTTTGTTACAGCTGTAATTTATTCTAAAAAATAAAAAAACCTGTGAAGGCACTGGAGGATTAAGAGAGAAAGCTAAGGTGGCACTGATCTTCAAAAAGAGAAGGGGGTGGGAGGGAAATGATCCTCATAAATCCTGTTCTGTCAGTCTAAATTAAATCCTTAAGGGGGAGAAGAATATCCTTAGAAACAAATAATAAATTAAAGAGCAGTGGGCAGCTAGTTTAGAAAAAGACTCATGTGCACTAAGTAGAATGATACTTCAAATAATGAACTGCATTCCCAGAATGTTATTACTGTTAGTGATTAAAAAAGAAAAGAATGAAGGGGAGATAGATATAATGTACATAGAGTCATTTTCCCTTTTGGATGGAAATTTGTGCTATTGATAATTGTCTTCAGAGCCCTAAGGAGTCTGTAACGAAATAACCAGAAGGCATTTCTCACCCTATGTTTGCTCAGAGCAGTTCTTTTTAATGCAAGTTGCTTTTGCATTCATGCATGTATTTGTAATAGATCTACATAGAGGTTAGCACTATATTTGCAATATTATCTTTTTTCCTCTGCATGTATATGTATGTGTATTTATGGTTTTAGGTTTTTTTCCCTCAAAATATTTCTCAGGCTGTGTGGTTGGAATGGGACAGTCAGACTAATAATGATAGAAAGAGGTAATTACGTATTCATCTAGTAAGGGGGAACATAGGATAAGACAAATAGGTTTATTTCAAATCAACTTGTATTTTACATATTTAATAATATTTAGGTTTAGAGTATGCTAGGGTATAAACAATGCAGTGGGTCTGAGAGAGGTTATTTTGGAAAGAAAAAAACAACAACAAGAAAAAAAAGAAGAAAATCTGAGATGCAGCCAAAAGTTAAGAGCAGTTTTACTGGAATTGGCACAGGAACAGTGCCTCTCCTTCAACATTAACTTCTCTACAGTTATGTCATATGGTGTTTTAAAAAACCTACATTTCTTTTTACTCTAATTTCATTAATCTTGAAAAATATTTATTGAAATGGACACCACTTTTCTAGCAAGTAATTCTGAATCTTTTTGCAGATTTCATTAGTGTCAGGGAATATTTGTAGGAATGGTAAATATCCAGGAAATTCAAGTATCTGTCTGAATTTTCCAGAAATGCTTACAGTGCCAAGTTTTACAAGAATGCACTTGCTAGTTTTGTAGTTAAGGCAGCCAAGCATATAACACACTGGAGAAACCACTAGCTACGGTTTCTAGCCAGTCACTGAAGGGTCAGTCCTATAAAATTATTAATCGGATTTTTCTTTCTCTTACATCTTTGAATAGCAAAGGTAAAAGTAGGAATTATACCTGTCATCAAGTCTGTGGTTGTTTCCTCTTTAACAGATTCTGGTTACTCCCTTCTTCACTTTCTGTGGAAAGTGCCTGATAGCCAACAGCAGTGCACATGCTGATAAAGCTAACAGTCTTAACCTCACTTCAAAGTACAACATGATGTACTTGCTACATACACAATTATACATATATATCAAATGACTGAAAAGCCTTCAGGTGCTTGGTTCTTGTTACGTTTCTTGATTAGTATCAGTTTGCTGCATCTGCAGTCTCTTCTGTGTTTTACTAATAGGCTTAGGGTCATTACTAAGATAATATGCATTCACAGTAATTTAAAAATCAAAATACACAGCAAGTATCACAAGCTAGTAAAGCCTTTGTATTTAATGTACTTAAAAAGCTTTTAAAACTGCGGCAATTAGATACTTAGGTATTAAAAAGCACAATGCAGTAACTTAAGAAGGAATATTATCAGTTGGTTTCCATACTTAAAACTGCTTTGAAACATTATTCTGGAGAATGTGGCTGGCCATGGCTTGGATGGGCATATGCTTCACTCTCTGGGTGGGCCCAGAGCATGGTGGTGAGTAGAGTTAAATCCAGTTGGCGGCTAGTGACAAGTGGTGTTCCCCAGGGCTTTACTAAGGGTCACTTAAGGCTTGAGGCCACTTCTCTTTAATATGTTTATCAGTGATCTGGATGAGGGGATCAAGGGCACCCTCAGTAAGTTTGCAGATAATGCTAGGTTGGGCAGGAGTGTTGATCTGCTTAAAGGCAGAGAGGCTTTACAGAGGGACCTGAACAGGATGCATTGGTGGGCAAAGGCCAGTGGTATGAGGTTCATCAAGGTGAAGTGCTGGGTCCTGTGCCTGGGTCACAACAACCTTATGCAACGCTACAGGCTTGTAGAAGAGCGGCTGGAAAGCTGCCTGGCAGAAAAGGAACTGGGAGTGTTGGTCAACAGTTGGCTGAATATAAGCCGGTAGTGTGCCCAGGTGGCCAAGAAGGCCAACAGCATCCTGGCCTGTATCAGAAATAGTGTGGCCAGCAGCACTAGGGAAGAGATTGTCCCCTTGTACTCAGCACTGGTGAGGCTGCACTTCGAATATTGTGTTGTTTTGGGCCCCTCATAGAATCATAATGGTTGGAAAGGACCTCTAGGATCATCAAGTCTGACCTTCATCCTAACATCCTGCTGGTCACACCTTTTCTGATACAGGCCAAGATGCCATTGGCCTTCTTGGCCACCTGGGCACACTATTGGCTCATGTTCCGCCAGCTGTCCACCACTACTAAATTAGGTATAAAGTGTATCAACCATTGAATAGAAAAAGTTAATTCTAGTTCAGCCATCTTGCACTGATTCAATCAGGAATAGTTTGTTTTACTTTAAAGATGTTATTTTATATGAACATAACTGGGACCAGACTCTGCTCCTTTATCTTTGATTAGTATTTATTTCTGCTGCCAGTGTTCTCCTCTAGATCTTTTTGTATACTCTACGTGTTGGGGAACATGAGAGATACCAAACTGCACACGTTTTGCCTTTTCAAATGCCATAGTGTCTAATTGAATGTACATTGTCATCAAGTGTGCGATCAGTTTACTAAGGGGAGCAATCTGATCCCACAAAATCAACTCTGATCTAGAAAAGGATGCTGTATTTCTCTCAAAATTATTCTGAATTAAGTTATCTCATGTAACAAATCAAAATAAATATAGTATATGTAAGTGTGTAGCATATAGATAGATTTTTTATTTGTAAAGAGAGAATTTATTTATTGAGATTAAATAATGTGTTTAATGGAAATGGATAGTGTCTATAGATAGTCTTTTGAAATTTTAGTAGTATTCCTCTGAAATAAAACTTCATTCTATGTATTAAATTTAGTTTTCTACATATCATAACATGTATAGTGTGCATATGCTGTATGTGTAGACCAAAAAAAATTTAGCATACACATGCTATAATGGGAATATTATTAGTAACACCTAATAGGACAAAGAAAATTAATTGTAATAGGATGTGGCAAGTACATAATAATATCACCATCTTTATAAAACCATTGTTTTCACTATGAGAGCATTTTCCAAGTAATTAATTTTTTGCATCAAAGTTTTGTCTTAAATATCTGAAGTGCGTTTTCCTCTAGCAATTCAGTTTAGCTAAATATCCATTAACTCCGTTCAGGAGAACACAGAACATCTATGAGGACTTCAGTGAGGACTCAAAAAGGAGCGTAGAACTAAGTGTTTTATATGTTTGTATACTTCACAGTATTTAAGCAATGAACGGTAGAACTAAGTGTTTTGTATGTTTATATACTGCACAGTATTTAAGCAATAAATGGTATCTAACATATATTTAATGTTGCTTGACATTATGAGACTCTTAATTGGGATGAATGACTGCTGTTGTAATAAAACCAGATTTATTTAGGTAAATCTTTGTTTACTTACAGAACTACCACTGAGAAATTTTGAATGAGAAAGATGTACTATGTTTCATTCTGAATGGTAATATTGGAGAGTAAAATAAATTTATATAATAGAGGTAACAATTCAAATTTCTTTTCAAATTGTGCTTCAGCCATCTCATTATTAGATCATAGTTGTCAAGGCCTGAATTTTATATTTTTTTATAATGTTTAGCATGTTCCTGTTAACAAATTAAAAAATTTATGTATGTCAAATAGATCCCTGTTCATTTATGTAGTAAGTAAGCTGATTCTTACAGAGTTATATGTGTTGTGGTTTTTTTTTTCTAAAATAGTGCAAAAAAATTAAGAAAAGTTTCAGGTTAATTTCTGTGTGAGAGCAAAAATCTCACAATAATGTTACCGAGTTTATTATAAAGCCGTTAAACTGCATTATCTTATTACAGGTGGCTCCTCAGAGCTGTATACAAAAATATAATTACATCAGTAGCTCTGTTTTATTTGCTGCATGTTACTGGAATTTAAAATGAAAACTTGAAGAATGTCTCCCATTATAACTTTAATTTCTATTTATATGTCAGTTTGCTAAAATGTGTTCACAAGATTTTCTTATGATTCAGCTGTGGGCAAGAGAACACTGTTTACTTTTGCTATAACATTACAATGAACATCAGAAGACAAATCTTTAGAAATCAAGTTGTGAAAATGGACATGATGAGTTATACTATTCACTGAAAGACAATGTATTTTCAAGATATGATTTTATAACTGAGCTTTACCTGTAGAGATCACTCTGTAGAGAATACGCCAATTTTGTTTGCTCTAGTACTTCAAGAAGTGAACAGTTCTGAGTTCATGCGTGATACATCTGCTATATAAATTTTGTGGTATCCTAGTTTCAGACAGACACTTCATAAAATATACAGAAGACCGAGGGACCCATTTGGGCACTGAAAGATAAACTGGGCACTCTTTTACTTGCAGAAACATGTGAGTCTTTCTCGATCTAACATCGACTTGATTTTTTCATGAGAAAATACATGGTGGCCAAAGTGACTAGAAGATGTACAAAGTCATGCAAGCTAAAGCAGAATGAAAATGATTTTGTAATAATATCACTTATTTTAAATTCTGACTTTTCAGCATAGAATTTAGTTTGCCATAGCCTTTTTGGTAACTACTTGAAAGAGTGCAAATAAATTCAGGGATATATAGGTTGACATAAGGGAGAACTCATATGTATATATTTGAATTTTGTCTCAGCTTTGTATCAGAGGGACTTCAGATTCTAAATTTGAAGCACTAGCTGAGTAATATGTAATATGTACAAATATACAGGGAATAGATGTTGAAGATAAAAGGCTGCAATGGTATACCCTGGAAAGACAAACAGCTAAAGATAATACAACCTAAACAATACAGGTAAGTTTTTCATAAAAAGATAGCTACCAAGCAGTTTTGAGAAGTATATTCATATGCAGAAGCAAAGAATATGATCCTATGCTTGGAATTATACATTAATTTTGCTCTTAATCATGTAATCAGCTTATGCAAAGAGCTCCCCTAAGTTAATGATACTGCTCAAGAGTTTTCAGGATAGGGACTCTAATCAGCATTTCCCTGCTTTCTCACTCTTGAAGTATGTGTGCAGCTAATTGGTGTTTTGACTGAGTCAACAAAAGAATGGTAACACCAATGAATCAAAGAAAATTGTTCTCATTAGAATATGAAGCTAGAGAAGTACTGCTTTCCAGAACAAATATTATTCTCAAAAAATATTCTCATTAAAGCAAATTGCCCTTTATGGCATAATAAAATTTGTGTAAAGAGAAACATCTGGCAGAATCATATAAACTACTGTAGCGTAACATTTGGAATGAATTAATTTCTTCTTTTTTGTCATAAACTGTTTTTTGGCCTTCTTAAATTTTATCCAGATTTAGATACATCAGTGTGTTTCTTTATGTCATTTTATCATAGTCAACTTATATTTCCTTTGAAGTAATTTTATTCTGCACATATGTTGGGGTATGTTGGAATTAAAGTTCAGACAAAGTTTGTAGACCTTAGTTTGTGTACGGTAGCACATTTCATCACTAAGTGTTTTACAAGGCTTCCAACATGTGGAGGCATTAAAGTGCAGGTGTCCTAGTATTGAGAAGAAAGTTTGCCTTACAGTAAGCGATAGGAAAATTTATGTTCAGGAACTTAATCTATAATTTCTCCATTTTACGTTTCATAAGTAGTCCCCAACCTTTTTACAGTCAATGGAAAAAAAATGAGGCATATTCTAGACTTACTCCGCTGGAACTGTCTTGGATGTCACTGTTAAAGAAGCCTAGAATTGGCACCTGAAATACACATTTACACTGCAGATGTCTATCTTGCTTCGATTAATTCCACCATGAGTGGTATACTTCACAACTGATGAAGAGATGAGATAAAGAGGTGACTTTGATTTTTAACATTGTTTTGAAACGTGCTCAGAAAGGTGACAGATTTTTCGTCATATGTCTGCAGTTGCTGGCCACTTAAATCCCACGGATTTTAAAGATACCAGAACGTATATGCTGAGTAGAGATCTGAAGTGCTTATACACAATAATAATATGGAACTTAAATAACGTAGAATAATAGAGATGCCGAAGAGATGCCAGGTTAACTGACTGAATTCTATACCTAATCTTCCCAAGTGTTTCAAACCTGAGCCAGCAATCATCAGGCTGTCCACTTCAGAAGCAGAGGCGTAAGGCACATACTGCTTAGCCATCTCTGCTGTATGAGCCAATGTTTTGTAAATTAAACACTGGTTCATGGTACTAAGTACTGAGAGAAAAAAAAAAAACTGAAAAGAATGATGGGTTGAGACAGAGGAAAGCCAGAAAGATTTAAATTCAAAATAATCTAGAAAGCCAAACAGAGCAACCCTTTCTGGATCCCTCTGCCCTGTCAATTCACAAGGACAAGAAATGTTAGCTGCATCTGTTAAATGAAAGTAAAAGAGAATTATTCAGAGCAAAAGCACTGAAATGCATAATGAAGTCTTTCATACAAGGGCGATATTTATAACATGTAAATGAAAGAGTTGACGTAATCAGCATATATACAAAGACGTTCTTCAATACATAATTAATTTCAGTTCTGTATTATCTTTGAACATGTTTTTTAGTCTGCACCTCTTCCTTTTTTTTTTTCCTAGAGCAGCCAGTTTTAAAATTGAATCCACTGCTCAGAATAAATGAACATAAAAATCAAGATGCACAAAAACCTTTTCCTAACCGTATTTTATAAAAGTTCATGTGCTCATCATATTGGTGGTGTTTTAGTTCTATTACTGTATTTCACTGAGTGTGCCTACAGGAATATGCTCAGATGTTGCAGAAGTTACACTTGCAGAGTTATTTTTTGAGAGGAAGGAAAGGGAGTAAAATGACAGTATTACATTATATGAAATAGAACTGTTCATCTGTTGTATTTTCTAACAATCAAAGTCAGATCAGATGCTCCACCATTTACTTTCTCAGTTAAATTGATCAGCTCTTTTCCATTCAGGTATATTTAAAAAAAAATCCTTCCTTGTGAATGAATCCTCGAGAACCATAGAAAATTTTCATCATTAAAAAGATTCATATAATAAAACATTTATTCAAAATAATCCTATGTGCCCAGATTCTAAATTACTTTTCAAGCAGTAAATGCCTTTCATTTGCTGTTGCTGGCAAAGGCGGAAGTGAATGTATATTTTCTCATACTTGCTGTCTGTCATGCTGCTCTGGGCTCTTCAGCCAGCCTTGCAAGAAAATGAATAAGCATGACATTGATAAAGCAGAATTTAAGGGTAAAAGAACCTCCACTAAACAACACGTATTGTAAATGTCATAATGCCATTCAAGGACATTCCAGTAGATTAAATCCTAATATGTATGTGTGTGTATATATATAAAAAAATACATTTTTTCCCTTTTAAAATTAGTTAAATGCATAGAATTTTGTGTACTTTGTTCTTTAGAAATTATTTTGAAGTATATTCTTGGAAGAAAACTTAATCTTCTGATAGTATTCCTCAACGTGATATGTACATATTACATACTCAATTTATACAAAAGATAAAAGCAGTTTTAGCATCTGGTCCAAAGTCCCTTTAAGTCAGCAGAAAGAATTCCATTAACTTGATGGGCTTCAGGGACAGAGCCCACTCCACATATGTTTGTAATCTTGACTAGCTAGCCTATACAAAAACCCTATTCAAATCATTCTTTCTAGGAACGTGAGTAATTTCTGTAGGAATTGTGCAGTGTTTTTTTTAAATTGATGATAATTTGACCTTAATCATCCCAGTAATCACCCCACGGCCCATCTTAGAAGACCGAAGGAGTATTTTAAAGTAACTAAAGTACTGTTAATACTTTCTTATTGGCATCTTTGGTAATTGTAAATGCATCTAGCAATATCTGGCTTTATGTTCAAGCATATTGCATCAACTACTGGAATTACCTGTGAGCCTGAAAAAGTTTGAAGTGAAAACAGATAATGCTTTAAAGCTAATTTTGTCATGCTTTGAATATTACTTCTGAAGCAAATGGAAGTATTTGAGTATTTTGAAAGAAAGGCAATGATGATCATAATCATTTGTTGGATTATGGTTTATCACTGTATTTGTTATGTCTTGGCATCAAGAACATGACTGCATGACACAAAGAAATGAGGAAAAGAGAATACATATTTAAAGGATCTTTCAATATAAAAAAAATCCGAGTATGATATTGAAAATGCTATCTGAAACCAGCACCTATGCTTCATGATTTACCTGTTGTAGAGAAGTTCTAGAAATAGAATGTTGTGAATTCAAGGTGTTTCCTTTAAAATGCCTGAAATAGAGCAGTACTTTTAGATAAGAGATTTTATATTGACTTGGGTTTGTAAAGTACAGAGTAAGTAATACATAGAATCTGTCTAGTAAAGTGATTTACCTAAATATTGTGGTGGGCTTTCATACACAATTCTGACCGTGGCTTTGGCGTTTTCTGACAAGAGTGAGAAACAGGCGTAGAAGTGTAGAAATCTAGCTTTGCAAAGTGATTGACATCCATTGATTAACTGTTTACATACATGGCTGTCTCTGTAAAGCACAGCAGAGGAGCACTTCCAAATGACAGTAATAAAACAAATGACATAATGTTATTTAGTTAATGAGAGAAATTTCAATCCAGTATTGCAATAATAAATGCACAAGGGATCACTGGCAGCTGCTGTTGGAATGCAAAATAGAACAGCTTCTGAAGCACAATCTACTTACCATTTTTGGCTTTTCTGGGTGATATGCAGAAGTTCTGTTATGCTCTTAAGGCCTCGCAGGGATTCATTTATTGGCTACGTGAGCAAAAATGAACTGTATTAATATGATATAGACTACAAAAATCTTAAATGATATTTAATTTTTATAACTACAAAAATATACCTATTTAATTCTAGCATGAATTTATCAATTTTTTAGATACATAGCTTAACTACTAATGTGCCTGAATGGTTCTGAATAACATTTTTAAAAGTAGTTTTATAGTGCAAAGAGCAGAGCTTCACCTCATCTAATTATAGATGTTTTCAGCCTGGGTTTCTACAGCTGAGGTAATAATTCCTGTTGTTGGGGAGAGAAGTGCGTATGTGCAGGTCATGACTGATCTATTCCATATTAATTGTATGTTTTAGAATGGGACGAATCATACAGGAATCTAGAAATAGAGGAATATCCTCTTCATAAAGAGAAGGTATACAACTAACCCGTATCTTGATGTTTACACTGACAATATTAGGGGAGATAAATATTTCTCATAAGTTAAAAGTTAGCTCAGAAGCTTTTGAAATTGAAGCATCCCTCTGATGCTGAAATTCAGTGTCATGTATGAGGTAAAGCTACCATATTCCTTATTAAAAAAAAAGAGTGGGGGGGAAGGAGAAATGTGAAAGGGAGGTAAAAACATGCACAATAGTTTTATGCCAGCTTAAGGAGGAACTATGTGTGTTTTTGTGATCCCTCTTTATACAAAAGTCCTGTAAATAGATGGTTAGAGGGAGGAGGAAGTTTTTAAAACTCATGCTCCTGACCCAGATCCTTTCATATGCCAAATCGTAATTGTTCTGTCCAGAATTGAATTGTCATCACAGCTACTCCATAGCCTTGAAGATTTCTCGGTGCAGAGGTTCACTAAGTCTCATGTAAGTCTCCCTGTCCTGCTAGCTTCAAAGCCTAGGTTTCTCTAAACTAAAGTCCCACAACTCTTCTTAATCCCCCCCTCTCAGAGGACCCCAAATTCCATCCTCTCTGAGACTGCAACTCTACTTAAATTCTCCCAGACTTTATCCACACCAAGTACCCCAGTGTGTTCTGTCTTGAGACCTTACCCCACTTTCTTACGAGCCCTCTAATAAATCACAAGACTCCCCCATTCCTCCAAATCCATGTCCTGTCTGTGCTGGACCATCAGGACCATCAACAGGGCTGCTCAGCTCCTGTACATAACAGAGGAGCATCAAGCATTAATAGTCAAAAATTCTTTCTCATTTCTATACTCAAGTGTTACTCACATTCACTTAACTGAGGCTCTTGTACCTGATGGTAATAAAAGCTTCATTGCCACCTGACATAAGTCTTTAAACAAGAAAACAAGTCTTTTAAGAGGAGCCTGTGAACTTTGATCTTTCAGACAGACAAGTGTTTCATCCTTTTTTTTTTCCATTACTTCTTGTTTTTACTTCTTAAGACTTCATCAGCAGGAGCAACAAAGGTCCCTTGCAACTTGTTGAGATCTTGTTCCGTTACAGAAGACTGCTGAAAAGCAGTGTTTTGTTAGGGGGACCAGTTTCACTGAAAAATACTGATCGAGTGGCAGTATATCTTTGATTGAAGAAAAACTTTCAACATAAAAACCAGGAAGTGTCCTTCTTGAGTTAACCTGTTTCTGGTCTCATGCCTACTGCAGTCTCTAGAGTTGACTGTTTTGCTTCATCTTTAGTCTTGACCTGTCTTCTGAACTCCTTGCTATCCTGTGATTATCCATACTGAACAGTTCATATATGAAAAATCCTGGTTGTCAGATTGTAAAGTCTAGAGAACAAAGGCAGCATTATGTTTTCAAGATAGATTCTCTCAAAATTTTGTACGTTATAGAAAACAACAGACAAAACTAGACAGCTTTTCTCTAGCTTGTTTTTTAAAATCTCACTGATGGATACTCTGCTGGCTCATAAGGTGTCCCCCTCACATATGTTCCAGACCATAGCTATAACTTCTAGTAAGCTTCTCTTTATGTCTATATTAATCTCCCTTTCCACAGTTAAACCTTATTATACTTGAACTACCCACAATGGACATGAAGAATAGTTTATTCAGTTCCTCTCTGCAGTTAACCTTTTATCATGTCTTTCCTCAGTTTTAGGCTGGATTCAACTTGTATTACTTACTTTTTTCATTACAAGTCCTGTTTAAATCATCATCTTTGATGAGTTTTGGTGCATGCCTTCTATTCCTTCTAGGCAATCCACATACTTTTGGAATTCTAGTACCAAAATAAAATATAATATTCCAGAGAAAGGTGTCTTAAGGCAAGCTGCAGCAGAAAGTTTATTTATATATTTTATAGGTTGTGCTCTCTCTTTTTTTTTTTTTTTTAATTTACACCAGTGGCATAGTCTTTTCCTTTCCCACATGGCATAGAAGCCTCATGTTCAACTTGATATCCACTGAAGCTCCCAGATGTTTTCTTTCCCAGCAGGCAGTTATTCTAGAGCCTGGATTTGTGCCATTGACCAATTCTGCCTGAGTGTAGTATTTTTCACTTCTCTTTGGGGGAATTCATCCTGTTTTTACAAAACATGTAACCAATATGCAGTAGTCATTTTGGATTTTAGTTCCGTGAGCAAGAATGCTTACAGCTGTCTCCAGCTTAGCAAGACCTTCAAATTTCATAATTTCACATTTCTTAAAACTTTGATTTTATCATACTGTTCATTAAGGAAAACATTGATTAGGCCAACAGTAGGTCCCCAGGAATCTCCTCAAATCACTGTATTCTTGTTACACAGGAAACTATTGACATCTCTTTGAATATAGTTTTCCAACTGATTTTGCCTGTAAGAGTAACTTAATTTAGACTGTCTTTAGTCATCTGATGAGAATATTATGTTAGTATCAGAAGCTTCACTATAGCTTTATTTTTTTACCTACTTAAACAAGTAAAATCTCAGTTTACCCTCTATCTTACACCCTCCCCACACACCTACACTCCCCCACTCCACTCATAGAAATAGTTTCTGAAAAATTGTTTTGGCTATTAGTCATCACCCCTTTTGCTGAGGCTTGCAGTCTTCTTGTTTGCTAGTATATTCCAGTATTTTTCTAGAAATTGAAAGTAGTCTGACTGATATATTGTTTTCCAGCTCTTTTTGCTTTCCCTTTTTTAAGGAAAGATAGGTAACTTGTTTGATTTTTTTTTTTTTCAGTCTTCCAGAATCCCATTCATCATCCATGACTTTTTCAAGTGCTTCTGAAATTGCTTCAGCAAATTCTCTGTACTCCCTGAATTTCATCATGGCTGGATGATTTAAAGCCATCTAACTTATGTTTGCATTCTCTAACTTGTTTCCTTTATTCTGTCTTAAATGCTTTGTTGTTTGTGTTAAGTACCTTGTCTGCCTGATTGCATCTAATCTTTTTAGGGAAGACTGAAGCAGTAAATGCATTAAATGTTTAGTTTTTTGTTAGTGACATGACTTAGTAGCTTTTTTCTCTATTGAGCAGGGGACCAGCTTTTTCCTCTGTCTTCCTCTTGCAACTAAAATAATGATTGATTTTTTTCTTTATCTTGTATGTTTCTTGCTGTTTGCTTCACATTTTGTATCTTCACTTTCCTTAGTGTGTCTTTCCATGTTCCTGTTCGTTCTGTTATTATTTTGTTCTTCATTTCTCACCTTAGTGATTTGAGTAGTACTCATTTTCTGTGTGTATTTTTCTTGTGTCTGAAGTAATGACTCTGTGATTTTCCAAAGGTGGTCTCACACAGTTTCCATCTTTCTCCTATGCTAGATAAAGTACAACCACACTTTAAATAGAATAACTTTAAGGAAGTTCTTCACTGATTTTTTTTCCCAGGGGATCCTACTTGCCATTTCTAAGTTTCCTGAAGTTTTGGTTTGTTTGGGTTTTTTTAGTTTGTTTTTTTTTTTTTTTTAATGTCTTTAGTATTTATTTTATTGTTCTTCCTCCTTCCCATCCTAGAAATTGAAAATGCTATGATTCTGTGGACATTCACCTAAATCTCATACTACCTGTATTGTTTCATCTGGTGTAGGTCTTCTTGCTTTCTGTTTTGGGTAACATATTATTATCTGTCCATCCAAAGAAATCGCTGGATAGTTTGCATTTCACTATATTCCTTTCCCCAAAAAAGATCAGAATTATTTCTGGTTTTGTATTTCAGGCAATATTTCTTAGATGATTCTAAGAATTAATGTTATCTGTTCAGTCTTCCTGGTTTGGCACCAGTGCAATAGCCCCCCACTTTCCTTTCCTCATTGTTACAGATAACAGAATAAGCTGTCAATAATAGAAAACATGAAAGTGACATACAAGAGGTCATATACTTTTATCTATTTTTTTAAAATGTAAAACCAAAGATGTAATATTAATGATGTTTCAGACTAATGGCTTCATATAGTTGTAACAGAAGCTAGAATATTTATGAAACTTAATGTATGAAACATACTGATCAAATAGGAAGTAATCCTCACAGCCTCCTTCTCATGGGAGTAATTATATTGTCCTAATACTGTAAAGGAACAGAAATAGAGGGAATTACAGGACTTCCCCAGGTCTTCACAGCCAGTCAACCTCTGGTCAGTTTGGCGTTCCTGGAACTTGAGTCTCCCTGATTCCTGACAATATTCGGTGATCCAAATTACCCTGTATTATTATGGGAAATATAAACTATTTTACTTCTATTTATTTCTATATTCTCGGTTCTCAGTCCTAAGTAACATATCCCACATTTCAATCTCTTATCTCAGAAGGCAACTTCCTACTATTACAACTATATAACTGTACTATGAAACAGATTCTGTACAATACCCTGTCATAACAGCATATGTACAGAGTACCTACTAGTTTTGTATGAAGTCTGCTATTATTTCTGTTACTAAAACACAAATGGAACATCTGGTAAAACTTTACCTGAAAATGAAGCCAGTTTTGCATGATCCAGAAGTCTCCTTGTTATGTTGGAGATTTTTTTTTTTTTTTTTTTACAAAGTACCGTTAATTGCTGTTAACACAAATACGGATCTAATAGATCCAGTCTTAGATTGTATAGCTGTTAATGGCATAAGCAGTCTAACCTATTCACTCAATGAAATACACAGTTCAAAGTGCTATTTAATTGCTCACTGTGCTGTAACTGTCACTGACAAATGATTTGTATACTCAATTGTTTATTACTGCATAGTAAGGAAAGTAGAATTTTTGCTCTGATTTTAGTATTTAACAGTCAGTGAAAGTAAAGCTTCTAAGTCGCTAAGTAATTTTTAAAACAGGGGATCAAGAAGCTAAGTCCAGAGAAGCCATTAAACAACAAATGCTAGTTAAACACCAGCCTCCTTGGGTTCAGGCATCTTTCCCACATTAAGATTCGACAGCCAAATTTCAGTGTGATATGTGACAGCCTGCTGAAGCATATATTCTGTATCAACCCATAAACTGGCAGACGTTCTGGATGCAAGTGTGTGAATAGGCTTAGTGTGTACAGCTAAGAACTGACTTTCATGTGATGCCAGGAAGAAGTCAAATCATATTGAACAGTAATGTTTTTGGATGACTCATATACAAACTTTTCTTCGATACTGAATACCAGAAGCTGGAGAAAATTTGTTTGTCTACATTCAGAACTGTCATCTGAAAATCAGCCATTTAGCTGGTACCTAACTCTGTAGGTGCTGCAGTTTCTGAATTCCCAAAGGTGCTCAAAAAGTGTACTTACATAACAATGTAGAAACACTTCAATTTCTAATAATTTAAAAGCTTTTAACCTAACTGTTGTGGTGTACAAAAATTAGAAGTCCCCATGCCAAAACCCCTTGGATCCTGGTTCTCACAAAGTGCACAGGATTAGGCTCACAACAAAATACTGTAGCAACCCTGGCTTTTCTTAGAGGCTTCTGTGGAACTGATGGTCTTATTTTGTATATTAATTTATAATACTAAATGGAATATAGGAGATCCAGGTATACTTACTTTTTACCTGAATGAATTATATAAGTTTCTTTCACTATTTTTGACTAATTCAGCATGAAAATGCAGGCTGAAACTCAAGCAGTTTTGAAAACTGTTTCAACTTTATCAAAATAAGTTTATTTTTTGCCTGCTAAATAAAAGAACAACACTGTTCTCACCATTTATCCAAATAATTTATTTTCTTCAGCTAAGCATACTTAAAAATTTATTTGAAAATGCAGTAATTTTTCTTGTCAGGATTTTATCCAGGATTTGTCTGGCTAGCATTCCATGCTCAGTTTTCCTGGGAAGAAGTAATCACTGAATTCCACTAACACACAACATGAATGAATTTCCCGTGTGTTTCACAGTCAAGTATCAGACCATTGTACAGCACAATAAAAAAGATCAAGGGCTGGTAACATCAATAAACAATGACTTCCTTATCACTGTGAACAGTATGAGATTTCCAAGCTCATTCTCCCCTCTGGCCTTTGAGATCAAAGATCAACAAATGATTATGTGATAAAGCAGAAGTAGATGATCCAACCCAGCAGTGGCCTGTATCGTTTTTCTCAGAGGAGCTTAGAAACTGTTCCTGGGTAATTTCTCTTCTGGTCTGAAAAGCATTAGCTGTGGAGCATTAGTGGAACCAGGCTATTTATTCTGTGCAATGTACAGGAGGCCACTGTATGAGATAGATGGATGCCGCAACCTTGGCTACACTTACACAATAACAATACATTATGTTGTGCCTTATTTTCAACTGATGCACATAACTAACAGTCAGATTATCTTTGGGTTATTGGCTTTTAAATAATAAATAATGTCCCTCAAGCAATATAGAGGTGAAGATCAAAAAAGGAACTACTCTGAAGAATTAGGCAAACTGTTTCCACCATCTTCCACCAAAGGTAGAATTCTCTGTTGGCCAAAGTGTTAGTAAAACTAAATTGTCTTCAGATTCTTGCAAAATTAGAAAGACCAGATAGCATCAGTTTACAAAAATGTTTTATTTCACCTTCAGAATGCTAGGATACTGCTTAGAAATCTGTCTGTATAGATGGCTCAACTTAGTGTACAAGCATTCTTGAAAAGTTGGAAGTGTTGTTATTTAATAACCAAGGGCTTCCTGCCTTCAGGTCTTGCTCTCCTGGATGTTTTGATCATGAGCCTTCTTAGGGAAATGAATTAAAGTTTATTTTCTGGGACAGGGAATTGCTGCATACCTGGATTTTATCCCAGTACAGATTCAGGAAATGAGCTGGTCATGAAGCCAGACCCAGGAAAAAGTAATTCTGGAGTCTTAATGCACATCAAGATAAAGATACTCAGAATACTTAACTGTGGGTGGATTTTTTAGAAGTAAACATGTAGTTCAGAAAGTCATTTCAAGTTGGGCTGCAATGGAAATAATAATTTGCTAGAAAAGGTACCTTAAATAAAGTCAGCACAGTACAGACTGTTTTTTCACTGCAATATTTCTTTTCCAGTTATCTATTTCTATGGGATGAATCAGAAAAAATCATAGCAATGTGGTATTATTTAGGAAAAATATATTTTAAATAAGTGTGCTGCATCCTTACTTTGGGAACACAAAATGGGTATTATTAAATGGGTGATAACTGATCTGTATACCAAGAAATATACATTCATTAAGATTAAAAATAAATATATTTCTGGTAGATACATAATAAGTAATTACAAAACACTAAACCTTCTAGGATATGTTTAATAGTATATCACTGAGTTGGATACATTTGCTGGAATATCATAAGAGCTTCCTCTGCCCTTTCTCCAGTGCTAGCCAATGTTTCGGTATTTGACTGAATAAATTGTCTGTGGTAGCATATCCTCTTAGTGCCAGGCAAAGTTAGTACAGCCAGCAGGAACAGTTTTTACCAGTGGTTTTTTTTTTTCCCTTATGATTGCTGAGTTTTGGGGAATCTTTACTGAAAGTAACTAAATTATGTAATGAGTTAGACTTTTTAGGCTTCATCAGGAGTTAGCATATAATCAGGTGACAGGCAAATTTGCATTTTATAATTGTGTTATTTGCACTTGAAGGCCCTTACAAAATTAATTTAACACAAAAAGGTTCCCAAACAGCAGTTTGTAGTAAAATATTTTTCTTTTTTTTTTCCCCCCATTTGTTAAATCAAAGAAAATATCTTTGTGGCAACTGAAGACCCATGAGGTAGGTAAACTCTGTACTAAATTCACCTAGCACTAAACCTGATGGAATTTGCAGACCCAATGAGTGGGATTAATCTTTTCTAATTTTAGCCACCTATAAAGTAGCTAAAAGAGTATCTAATCTATTGCCTCATTTAGGCTCAGCATAGCTCATGAAGAAGGAAAAGGAACTCCAGAGTGCAATTCATCCCATCCTAAGGTGGATGGCTGCTATAATCAGGATGAATTGCCCTTCGAAGTTTTCTGTCTGAGTGGGAACTATGGCTTCCACAGTTGAAGCACCTGTTTAATTAATTAGTAATCTTAGATTTCCTCAGGGATAAAATATCTGAACCCAGATTATCCAAATAGCTAGGGTAGGTAAAGATTTGACATTTAGATGGCTAAAGTAAGGTGAAATAAATCCCACTTTATACTTTGAACAGATGACACTTTGGCAAGAATTGTCTCATTATGATACTACAAATAGTCATTCTTAAACATATGGAAAGGAGAAAATATTATTCACTTTATTTCTCTTCCCATCTCAGAACATCATTAAGGAAAAATGAAATTGCTTTGTTATCTTACATGCCTATATAAATGTCAAGGTTTAGAGCTTAAATGAACTAAACCATCCAGAAGAAATTTAAAAACAATACTTAGTTAGTTATTATTGATTTGGTGGGATTGTAGCAGCAAGTTATTACGATGCATAAAGTATTGCATCAACAGTTAAAATACAGAATAAAGCAAGAACTTTGCAATTTTAAAATTGTGTTATTATTTATTGTAGATTTAGAAAAGCTAAAATCAGTAAAGCCTAGGAAGCAAGGAACATTCTACCTGAAAGAGAAAATAAAAGAAAAAAATACTATTTTTCTTTCATATAGGTTTTTCTTTGGCCTTTTTTCATTATTTCTCTCAGTCTTTTTTTTTGTATGTGCCATCTATGAAGACATATGATTGTAATATGAGTGTTCACAGACCTGTGTCTGCTCAGTGGAATGATTTACGTTATGGTGCATTTTTCCACAGAATATAGTTCTGGGTGTCATCTTTTCAAGTTTCTGAAGTCCTATATTTCCAGCTGATCCATAGTGGTTCTTGCAATGCTACTTTCTTCCATGGTTCTTAAATGACCAATGATTATTGTTCATGCCATAAAGAAAGGCAGTTAATTTGCACAGCTGAACCAAACCAAGCAGAAAGATGTCAAGTGGAAGAAAAAGAATTGAAAAAAAATCCTCATGATAAGAATAAGTCAGAGGATCTAAGAAATAATTATTTAAAGAATGTTCTGATGCTCAGTTTTAGGTAAGTAATGCTGATTGCAGATTTAGAGGCACACTAGTGCTATTTTCTGCACACATGCTCTGTTCTTGAGCCTCCTAGCATGTGACTAGTCATGTATTTATTACAGAACAGCTTTAAGGTGTATTAAGGTATATTCATTTGAATTATATGGCAGCTAGGGAAAGCAATCCCTTCCATGCTGTTTGCTTCAAGTCAAATGGCAGCTTTCTGAGGGTAATTTCCCATCCTCAAGGAGAGTCCACCAGCAGTCATGCTCGTTTGAGGAGTCTTCTTGAACCAGTAATAACAATACACTGGAGTCTTTCTTAAAAGTGCAAGATGATCCTCTATCTCTGCCATAAATGTCATCCCACTAAGGTCCACTAATAAAGAGAGAGAAGAATTTAGTTCTCACAACAGAATACTTACTCCTGTAGTATTGAATATGCACAAACTTCCGATAAGAACTGGTTACAGAAGAGAATTGCAGGGCACTTCTGGGAGTCTCAGGAGACTGAGAAGTTACCTGGCTGTTCACCTTCCTCTTGGTTTCACAGTAGGTTATTTGCTAATTTGGAAACATACCGTTCTTGCATGCATGGGATATTAGAAGAGAATATTTTGTTGTTTTCTAGGCAGGTGATTTGCATAGTCATGGAGAAAGCTTTTACATTTTTTGAATATCCAGTGTTCAGAGAAACAGGTCGTGTTCAAGAGCTGCAATTACTCACTCGTCTCTTAGGATTAAAGTAGGACTAATTTGCATGGCTTTCTTATAAGAGAAGCATACCATTGGAACTGAAATGGAAGTTTTCTTTCATTGGATGGTCACAGCAGTTGAGTGTTCTTGGTTTTCCTTCCCCCACCCTTTTCTCTGTGTACTTCAGTCTGGAGAAGAGTTGTGGTCCCATCCATTTTCTTCACTGCTAGGCAAGTGGCCAGCTCAGGAAATAGTTTAATATATGATCTTCTTGTGAAACTGGATTTGGCAGGGGATTAAAAGGCATCTACTAAATTGCGTGGAGAATAGGACTACTACTTTCAATCTTTAGTAGGCGGCACACAACTTTTATTGCCTTTCTCTCCTAAACCTCTTTTATGTCTTTGATCTCTATTAGTAGAGGATGAGGGAGCCCCATCAGCAGTTCTGTTAACAAGTACAAAATTTGGAAGTAAGACAAAAGGTGCACAAGACAGAGAGAACATTACAGCAGTCTCTTCCAGATTACAGAAGGAAGGTTGCCCAGAACTGGACATGTTAGCTATGTCAGAATTGCTAACTACACAGGTCTAGGGAGGCATTATCAGACTGCAGGCTAAATAATACAGTGTGGCTCATGTCAACACCATTTAGGGCTTGCTTCTTCTAGAGCAGAATGACCACATCCATTCACGTACCACTTGGCTGTGTGTGCACTCTTGATTTTACATGAACTTTGTTTAATGCATTTTTCAATCTGCAGTAATACGAAATATGCACTGCACCCACCAAAGTGAACCCAAGGTACTATGCTATATGCCCGGGATTGTCAGAAGGATAAAGGGAATGGAAAGTTTTCTGGAGCAATATTGGAAGAGTGTGGGAAGTGCCAAAACTTACACAGTTTCAGCTATACTGTTTTTTCATAGTGGTCCCTGTAGTAGACCTGTCTATAGAACCACACAGGTTACCTTGGAAAGAACTAGTAGGAGTAATCTGAAACAAACCTGGGAGTAAGCTATTAGTTGTCGGTCCAGTGGTCAATATGCATATATAAAAGGAGATGCACACACATTTATCTTGTATGACTAGTAGGTCAACATTAAACTAACTGTAGACATCAGAAAGAAATGGGAGATCACTTCCAACTTGCAGACATATTGTTCAGCTTCTGTAAAGGATGTATATTTTCTTTAAGGTTCCTTGCTTTCACCAGAAAATTGTTCTATGTAATAGACTGCGTTCATGCAGTTGAAGTTAGATGAATACATCATTTTAAAAACGTTTCTTGTTGCAAGAAGGTCCTCTCTGGACAAACAGATCCTTGGAGGAGACAGTGGAAATTCAGATACAGCTGTTACAGGTTACTAACAAGAAAGTTAAAAGTAAATTTGTAACTAAGATAACCAAGCTGTAGAGGTGAAATAGCAAAACTAATGATGATTAGTATAACAGAGTGGATTGTTGAGTTTGTCACCATCAGCTCACTCAATAGAAAATCAAGTGAAAGAAGTACTTTTTTTTGACATGATTCATCTCTCCATAAATATTTCGGCATGATTCATCTTCCCATAAACATCTAAAATATGTCAGATGAATCATGCCTTAAACATCCCCAAAACTTATCTCCTTTGACAAAAAGAGAATATGGTATTTAGCTGAGATGAATCACCACCTTGTGTGATAATCTGTTACGACCTTTCCGTGCCTTCTTCCTTGTGGGTTTTGGCTTTGACTTTGTAGTTGTTTAGTAAACATAACTGCTTTCATCAGTACTGGTATGCATACATTTAAGGTTATACATGTACTGAACAGTATCAACTGGAAGGCTCCATAATGAGCCTTATACTTTACATTGCAGAGGTACAATGTGCATTAATAGCGGACTTCACAGTGTATGTTACTCTAGGAGTATAATAATATAAATCAGATTCTCATGCAGAGTCATTAACAAATGCAAAAAAGGGCAAAACGTTCTCCCGTGTCCTACTGTGTTGCACTGGAAGTAGCTAATTTGCTCAAGGCCCAGGTATCACCAACTCTGATCAAACTGTTAACAGATATAGGACCTCTTTGCACAGCTATGGAGCAGGATTAGTAAGATGTAATGGATGTTCACTTCAGAATTGTTCCCCACATTTTTTTCGCTGATTGATTTCTTTTGACAATATACACATTCTAAAATGCACTCGTATTTGTTTTTGGATTTGTAGAGCGATCAAAAGACTGAAAAGAGTTATATATATATATATATATATATATATATATCAAGAGTGATATATATATATTTTATATATATATATATATATATGTATATATATTAATA
>JAVSBS010017785.1:40309-63915 GCA_033124195.1 Coracias cyanogaster
GAGAGTATGTGTCTGCCTGATCATCCACCTCCTGAGAGTTTCTAGCATGACAAGTTAGAAATGTATGTTCATTAACCCATCTGAAACCTGGAAGTGCATATTTCAAATTTGTTTATTTTTTATTGCATTCTGCAAAATAGGTTCTGAAATATATGGTGTAAACCAAAATGCTTTTGCAGCACTTACACTAAGCATTATTTTTCACTTATCACTAATAGTGATTAGATCACTAATCCCTATTACACCAGAGCTATGCAGAGGGACATACAGTTTTTCTTCTTGAAATCCAATAGTTTTAGAGGAACACAGAACAAACTTTGACAGATAGAGTTATAAACTTAATTGTTCCTGCTTCTTTCATGTAAAAGGATGTTTGTTTAAGAAATGCAGCCTCCTTGAAAGACATCTTTTTCCTCTCTTTTTTTTCCTCAATTAATATGAAGTGAAGCAAAGCAAAGTGAAAGAGAATAAACACATCTAATCCCTAACAAAAATCTTTGGAGGTGCTTTGAAACCCCTCAAATTTCTTTAACTAACTGACTGACTGGTGTGGTAATTTTTAGTGTGGAATTCCTCAGGCTGTGAGATGTAGAAATTCACCAAACCTCAACCAACACTTAGAAGAAAGCTGTTAGATTAAATATTCAGTGATACAAAATGAAAATATTTACTTGTTTGATGTGCAAGAAATGTTGGTCTGTAGTGTTGCATCTGCTAGAACCTGATTATCATTTCACTGTAACCTGTATAAGTAAAAAAATAGCTCCCTGAAGTAAAGTGAGTTTTGCTGGTATAAAACTGGGATAACTGGGAAAATAAATAAATAAATAAGGTTCTAAACTTTTGAATGTAAAGACAAAACTTCATCTGATGTCAATCATCATAATAGCTTTATGGAAATCTTCCTGAGGTTGTTGTTCCTCTTCATGTGTAATTCCTCTGTGATTCCCTGATAATTACTTTTTATAAAGCTAGCACGTAAAGCCATGATGCTCAGGCAACTCACTGGAAACCAAGTATATCCTTTAATTCATTCTAAGTAAAACACATTCCCAGCTGTGCAGAAGGAAAGAGGATTTGCATAAATACATTAGAAGCTTGTCATTTACCTACCATTAAAACCACTTTGTAGAAGCATGATCATTTCAGCTCTTTATTTGTATAAATGTCACTATTGTATTATGTTTGATGACACTTTCTCTTAATACCAATTACTTACAAAAATCTTAGGGATTCACCCTGACTAAATGTAGATCTTAGTATATCTGAGTGATTTGTTCTAACATCCCTTTACAGTCATGGGAGAGGAACAAACACTTCCAGAGAGCCGTTCATTGCAACCAAAAGTAGTCATCTGAAGTCAGAGAGAGGAATCCTGCCTTAGAAGTGCTTGTTTTTCTCTACCTGACTTTTAGGGAGCTTTAATTGGCTAGCTCACATATATATGTTTGAAGTTATGTAAAATGCATTTTACCCTTCTAATCAATTAATTTTCTCACCCTCCTATCTCAACATCCTCCTGCTATAAATTCCAAATTTCCCTTTTCAAATAATACGCTTTTCATACATATGAGATTACTTGTCTTTCTTTTTTATTATGGCAAATGTTTAAAAATGCATATCATAAGTCATTATCAATTTAATGTCCTTTTGCAAACTATACACAACATTTTATATCAAAAGATTTTCAAACAGCTTCATTATAATTTTAAAGCTGTTATCACCTGGAGTGTTCTACTTGCAACTCTGAGCACATTTCATTCCAAGGTAGCAAGTAATATATTCAGAATTTAGAAATATTTTCCTCCACTGAGGAAGTATTGCCTGTGAAATACACAGAACAATGCAAAATCAGAGGACGGTAAGCAGAATCCAAGAGATAAAAAAAGTTTTGTTAGAACTCTATTTATTGCTAGTTATTTCTTCTCCTGGCACCATCCAAAACAATCTGCTCTTGTTGCTTCCAAAATGGCAAGATGAATGGTCCTATAGTCATCACTATTAAAAGGATAACAAGAGACTGGAAAAAAAAGCAAAAAGAGTTTTGGGAGGAAAGTGGAATCGCTGATTATAGCTACTTAAAATAATAACCATGTGATATTCCTGTGATTATTATTCATTCATTCATGCATATGACAGTCATTCAATATTAATATATCATCTATCAAGGTAGGATTAAATATTTTACAACTTCCAATTACAGTTTAGAAGTATGTTAAATAGCAGATTCTAAGGCTAGATATTCTAAAAGCAACAGTAGTGAGTTTTATTGAAAAGTTCAAAAAGGATTTGCTGAAGCATTGGTGATGACTTTCATTATGTTATAAAAATTAAGGAAGCTCCAGAAAACTAGATAAAAGATAATTTTATTCCAACATTTTACAGAAAACAAATACAGGCCTTGGAGATCATAGTGTCAGATCAGCTGAACATGAGTCCTGGTACAGTGCTTGGCCTGTTCTTGAATGTATAAATATGAAGATGGAGAAGGAAAACTAAAAAACCTTGAATTTGTAGATTCAGAGGGCAAATTCTACATGGCAAAATAGCATCAGGATTACTAAGAAAAGATTAACACTGAAGGATGATATTAAGTACGTTATAAAATAAGAATGAGAAGTACAATTACCAATTCAGAATAACAAAAACATGTAGCACAATCATGAGTAAAATTAATCTCACCTGGCTTTGGGATGTGTTTTTCTAGATTTTTCAGTATGTTAAATTTTTTAATAAAAGTTAAATTATTTTTTTGCATTGGTTAAATTGGGAATGAGTCCTCACAATTTCATTATGGGCGAAAAGGAGAGCATATCTTACATGTGGGTCTAAGAGAATTTGCCATTTCTCTGATTAATGGTTTAACAGCCTTTCAAAGTGCAACAGTTCTTTTTGGTGTAATTGCAGTGACACTAATGCTTATCATCTATGATTGCTAATTCCTATTAATATTCCAACTAAAACTGTCATACACCAACTTCCTGGTGTGCATACTTTTTTTCTGCTGCTATACTCATGCCTCCCGTGCATTGCTGACATGAATCGTCAGTCCTGGGCTTTCCACTGAAAGGAGTATGATGCTGATAATAGAGGTTTCTTCTGTGATGGTCTTGGGCCTTCTCAGGGTTAATTCTGTTTGTTTCAATCCTATATTTGCTAGTGGGGTACACTGTTACCCTATTACTGTGGGTCCATGGGCTTAGTTACACCATGATTACTTCATTTGTTTTCAGTCCTCCATGTAATATTTTACAGAGAGTTACGCAATTTCACAAAGCTAAAAAAAAAATCAAAACAACAAAAAACCCCACAACTAAAAAAAAAGACAATGAAACTAACCCAAACTTAAATAACAAGATATGCAAGAAATTCCTGGCATTTGAGTATGTGAACACAGGACAACTTAGGCAATGGTCAACTGATTCTAATTAAAATTTCTTATTTCTTTTTTTTTTCTCAAAGAAGGATAAAATAAATTCAAGTCCAAACAAGACCTGATAAATTCTGCTGTGTTATGAGTAGTTATGGCTGTGAAGCCTGAGGTGTATCACTAACACTTGGCAACACAAAGTTGGTTGGGTTACAGGTTTAATCTGTTCTACCTGTTTTCTTACTGACATCAGTGATGAGTCTATTATCTATGAAATAGATCAATTTGAAATATGTGTTAATGAGGAGCAGTTTAAGTGAGTCTCAAATATCTTCTGCTGGCACTTATCCTTTTGATCTCTCTCCTATATAACCTTCACAGGCAATGCCCTAATGAGTTCATTCCTTATAATTCATTTATATGTCTTGAAGACTATTCTTCCAGCTCATTTTTCTCGTATGATAAATGATTAGGGGATTTTGCAGTGTATCTGGCACTGTGCACTGCATTGTAGTTAGGAATCACTACACTGAATTTCTCACCTGTATCTTTTTCCTGCTTGATATATTTTAAACAAAGATACTATGTATGTGATACTGGGTGGATTAATTTTCTTTTCCATAATTATTCTTTTCCATAATTCTTAATGCCTTTTGTTTGCTAGGCTGTAAGATGTTCCTGAGATATTCCCCTTAACTCCAGTAGGACAATGTATGCAAAATACACTTGACTGGACTAAAAATCTTTAGTAGAGAGAGTTTGATGCTTCTGGATTATTTGCGCTGCTCATAAACAGAAGGAAAATATATGAGATCACTGAGCAGTAGTGGCAACTGGCAACAGGCTAATACTTTCCCATCGGATTTTTCAAGTCATAATAAATTCATGATACTATTAGGTTTTTCAGCTTTTTCTTGGATTTAGTTGTCTGGATTCCTGTATATTATGGGCTAATGCTTAAGGTAATCCAAGCTTTTCAGTTTTGGATCCCCCCTGGACTGTGAAAGGCATTCTTGCTAAATACTGTGTCCATAGTTCAAGGATGGATTTTAACCTGTCTGGTTATAATTTATTGAGTTGTATATGTTACTCTGACTAAGTATGAATGAGTTTATAATATGTAATGTTGGCTGGTGAATTACTGCTGAATTATAAGACTTCACAACCTGCTATCCCACTACTAATATTGGATTTTTAATTTGTTAGACTATCTTTGTGTTAAGTCCTATAGATGTTTCAAAAGGTAATGCTCAGAATTTACACTGTGGATTTTGTAATTTAGCAACTTGTATAGAACATTTATCTGCGTGAAGAGGGGTTAAACTTAAGAAAATGCAGTTGCTTTTTTTAAAACTGCCATTCCATATAAATTTGTTTTAAATTACTCTTCTAAGGTACCTATAGTAGAAAGACACTTTGCCAAAACTATTAAGGGTGAGAATTGCTTTAAAATCCAATCCAACTCCTTTTTCATTCTATGCAGTATTTCCATTAAATCTGATTAATGTCCAGGAATACAAAACAAGATTTATTTTTTGTTCTTCTTGTGAGTTGTTGTAGTAAACAAGACATGTGTATACTTCTGTGTTGTCTTTTAAAACCAGTAATCCACTGGACTGATTTTGACATTGTGGTATCTTTATAGTTTAGAACTAGCCATGGCTCTCAGGAACAGAAAGGTTAAAGAACGTGAATGAAAGACTGCAAATCTTTTAAAGCAATGACCTGATAGTTATTTTATATCACTTTGTGATCACTTTATTAAATATGCTATTATGAAAAAGGAATGTGTATATATATACTGATATGAAGAATCAACTGAATAAATGCAATACATAAACCAAACAAGTGCTCTTCTACATTTTTTCCAAGTCTTATGTTTCGTTCCTTCTTAGCAAAACCAGGAAGAGAAATAGTACTGTTCTTTCAAAAATTTAATGAGTTAGTTAATATATTGTGGGCTCTGATTTTTGACTTAGGAGTGTACAAATCATAATTTTAAGTGTAGCCAAAAAAAAATAAAGTTGATATGTCACCCATGGTAAATGCTGGACATTATTCTCTGTAGTGCTACAGAAGGTATCTGTAGGGTATTATATAGTGGTTACTATGAAGATCTCAAAAAAGATGGAGATAGGGGGCACTGAGCCTGCAGGCTGAAAAATCTTTTAATAACAATGAAAAGATCTTGTCTGGCTCATCTTAGTTGTATTTTAAATGTCATTTATATGTATTGGATTTATACTGATTGAAAACTCACTGCTTCTTTTACGTGGCTGAATAATTAAGACTGATGATATTTGTCTAGGCCCATAGACTTAAAAGATAAACACATTAAATCTGTGATATGCTTGCAGTATTGAACCAGTGTAACTTGATTTGTCATTGAAGTCTGAAAGGGTTGTAAATGACATAGATTGCCATCATAAGGTGTTCCTGGGAGCTGTTCAATGTTGAAAGTAAACGTGTCTGCTTTGCTGTCTGTCATTCTTCAAGCTGTTTGAGAGCAAAACAAATCTCTGGAATAGCTTTGGTGGTTATAAAGTGGGAAACATGCCAGTAGAATAAACCTGCTTAAATTCTCTAGGAAATCCTAAAATGGCAACAGCATGATGCATAATTGTAAAGACAAGTGACCAGTATTAGCATATGCTGTTTAGAAAACCACAAATAGTCAATAAATCATGCAGTTGATTATTGTACTCACTCATCTGTGAATTGCTGGGGCACTAGCAATGTAGTTCAATCTTGAAGGTTTGTTATTGTTTGGACCACATTGTAAAATCTATTGATTTTCCATGTGCAGCATGATTTGTTCTTACATCTAATACTGGTGCTCTTGGTAATAGGATACTGCAGCCATGGATTGTAACAGACATTTTAGATCATATGCTTTATGAGTTTCACCTAGGAGAAAGTAATAATAAAAGATGGAGAAGGGTCATAAAACCCATATACATGTAATTCTAAATAGATTTTTATGACGTCATTATTTTACTAACATTACATACTTTAACAAATTTCATCTGAAAATGCAGTGTAAAAGCTTGCATCCACAGTTACAAAATAGCCATTTTTCCTAGGAGGCTTTAATATTCTTCACACTTTATTATTTTAAGCCATCTAAAGTAAGAATCATTTTGACTTACATTTCTGTCTTTTGTTATTCTGGCTGCTCCAAGCTTTTATATGAAGGTTTCTTTTGTCTGTAATAACTGGGTATCTAGAATTTAGTTCAGTTGTCTAGGCACAGCCATCTAGTATCATTTTAAATGGAAAACATCCACACAAAGCCTGCAGGTGTGACACAGGACCTGCAGGATACCCATGCCTTTCTGGACAGGCAGATAAATGACATACGCCGTTGAAAATGGTATTAAACAGGCAACTAAATAAAGCCTCAATAATAGAATTGTACTTTCTTTGCATTCCTTCTTCCCTCCAATAAAAATGAGACATAATGTACAGTAAAATATTTAGGGCTGTAATTTAGCTGGCCATCTCTATGTGCCTCCGTGTGAGCTAGGTATCCAAACTACCTTTAAAGCTGGTGGATATCTCATCCTTGGTTCTGCTGCCTTAAAGGGGGCATCTTGATCAATGCCCTAGCTGATATGTTGTGTCTTGTCTGCTGTTCCAGAAGGACATGGATCTTCCATACACATCTGCACACTGATAAACACATGGTGCAGTGCAGATGTTTCAGATACAGTATGGCATGAGGTGCTGAGGTTGAGAAAAGTCACAGAGCTGGTGGTGATGTAGGCAGCTGTGGTCTACAGAGTTACTCAGCTGGCACTTCTGTGTGTCAACTCATGGGATGAACTGAAGAGGCTTTGCTGTATTGAGTGTCTCCATTGGTGGGAGTTTAGCTCCATGCAGGGCCCTGACTTTAGGAGTTTGACTTTTGAAACAAATCAAACCCTTTGCTGAATCACTGTGATACTTGGCACGTATGAATGATTGTAGTAAAATACCCTTTAGGAGAGATGCATTTATATTTCTGCCATATTAATGAAAAGAAAAAAAAACACCAACAAAAAATACAAATGGGATGCAGTTTCCTACTCTTCACCGTGGGTTTTTTCTTACTTGTATGAATATTAGAGGAATGCAAAAGAGCGAGAGAGCAAAAACTGTCTTAATGGTTGTGTGAAATATGATACCAGGAGTTAATAGATAATAGAGGAATAGAAGTAATGACTCTGATTTGTGAGCATATATGTCATCTTTATTGGAGAAAACAAAGAATGCATAGGAAGTATAAGCAGATTAGTTTATATGTCTCCTCTGTGATCTTTTCACGAAGCATGCAATTTCGAACCCACTGAAGTCAGTGTGAATCATTCCACTGACCTGACCAAGCTTTTTATCAGAATATAGGATGGTTATTCTTATGCATAGATATATATGAAAGATGCGATAGCCAGTTTTGGTTATTATATTAAAATTATTCTCAGTTTTCTACTATTCCTTTCAGTTGCTGACTTAACATCAGACTTCTGATTGCTTCAGTAATTGTCTGATATAGTTTGACACTATTTGATTCTGCCTATTTTAACATCACTTTTTGGACATTATTAACTGTACTTCATGCTTTTCTGCACTTTATCTCCGTAGAGTCCTATTAAAAAAATATGTGTGAAAAAATAAAGACATGACAACTTGTAAAGCTTGAATTAGTAAAAAAAAAGGTTAGTCATAGCCATCCAGTGGATAAAATGGGTTAAAACTTGTAATATGTGTTTCTATGTATTTTTATTCTCAACTCTAAGGTAAGTTTCCTTTTGATCTGTGTATTGCTCCTTTGCCTTCCCCAAAGTGCAAGCTTCTGAGACAGATCTAAGACATTCCTCAGTGCCAACACTTTTATCTTTTTTGAAAACCAGCGTTTTTCTTTATCTGTAAATCATAGATCAAGTCAGGGAAGAATACTTCTCCAATATACTCCAACTATTTATTAAAAACTACTCAGTGTACCTAGGGATTACCACCTAACACATGAAACAAAATGTAAGTTTATCCATTAAGGCTTTCCTGGTTATGCAGATCTTGAGACTTAGAGAGGGTGTATCCATCACAGTGCCCAAGGAGAGCAACTCTGCACATTCCAGCACTTTGCTTGACCATAGCAATTGCCAAACAAAACAGCATTGTTTTAAAGCTTGTTCTTGTGTGTGTTTGGTGCATCACCTTGGGAAGAGAAGACGACAAAACTGTTTGATCTTTTAAAAGTTAAATTTCAATGGAATGGAAGAGTTGTTTAAATTGTTTAATGTCACTTTTGCCCATCCATTTAGGATAGTAAAAGGAATGACCTGAAGTGAAGTGACTGAGAACATTCAACTTTCTATTGCGAATTGCAGAATGAATCGTGAGATGAGAGGGCTAATGTATGCATATATGTTGACAGATACAGTAGGGCTTTGTTGTATTTTTTAACCTTATAACTCAGCTTGCAATTGATTTCCTTTTAATTTTTTTTTTTAGACTGTGGTTAATATATCCTGCCAAGAAAACATATGGATAATTAATTGTGTTCTAATATTACTTGTCTATATACAAAAGAATTGTCACAGTTTGTAAGAAGTTTGTCTCTTCATAAATTCTAATGCAAAAATGCATTCAGGATAAACGCAAGATGTCCTGATGTAATTTTTTTACATTTTTATTCTAATTCCTTATTTTTTAAACCTTAAATATAATGAACTTTTCTTTTTAATTACAGAAACCTTTGAAATGCTTATCAGACTGGCTGAGAATTACACAAGCACACTTTTCTGCAATGCATATAGAAACATGGCTGCTGAGGCTACTGTATATGTTCAGGAGTTCTTCACAGATGTTGGACTCTTCATACTTGGCACAGACATCAGCACAGAGGAATTTGTCAACAGGTTTTTTGACACCCTGTTCCCAGTAGTCTACAACCACATGATTAACCCTAGTCTGACTGACATTTCACTGGAATATGCAGAGTGCCTCCGAATGGCAAGAAGAGACATCAGGCCCTTTGGTAACGTTCCCAAAAAGGCCATAGGACAAATGAGAAGATCACTGTTACCCAGTCGGGCTTTTTTGCAGGCTCTGAATTTGGGGATTGAAGTGATCAATACAACAGATCATCTGCCTTTCTCTAAAGACTGCAGCAGAGCTTTACTGAGAATGCAGTACTGCCCCCATTGCCAAGGGCTGACTTTAAGTAAGCCCTGTATGGGCTACTGCCTCAATGTCATCCGAGGCTGCTTAGCTAACGTGGCAGAAGTTGATCTTCATTGGCGAGGATATATTCAGTCTCTGGAGGAGCTCTCAAGTGCCATGAGTGGAACATATGACATTGAGCATGTGCTTCTAAGCTTCCATTCGCTTGTTAATGATGCTCTTGTACAGGCTCGTATCAATGGGCCAGAATTATCTGAGCAGGTAAGAAGCTGTTTTTATAGACACTCATTGGAAACATGACAGTCAGAAAAGTAGCACAGATAACTGTTACTTCTTTGGCCGCTTTTTTGGTGATGAACACATTAGTATCCAAGTTCAGCTTTATTAAACAATGCATTTTTCCAACACTACCTGTTTTTATTTTAATCATACACGTGACCTGGTAATTTCCCATATTCCATTCCCAAGTTTAACATTGAGATTCAACATTTGGCAACATTTGTCAGCCTTCACCCTTTTTATTTAGAAGTTAGTGTTTTCAAGAGATGCACTGGATAGCTTTAGGTTTAACTTTATAATTATGTCTGTTAAGTTCTACTGAAGGAGGGGGAACAATGGAATGTCTCATTAAGTTTCGAAGCTTAAAATATTAACGAGGGTAAAGTAAATTATCTGGTGAAAAAAACAATTCCACAAATATTTTGCATAAACAGAATACCCTGACATTTGTGTAGATGAGAGTGTTAAATCTCAGCAATAATATTTGTTTTCAGATTGGAAACTTGTTATATGACATACTGAGAATAATTTTTAGAAGTGCCAAAACTGTTTTTCATGAACATAAGAGAACTATTTAATCACTTTATTGTTATCTTATATACATGTAATGATAAATTTAAATAATCCTTCGTTTAGATAGCCATGGCCTGTCTTAAAGAACCTATGACTTCACATACATTATTTGCATGATTCTGTAGGTTTCAGAGAAAGTAGCACAGCTCATTTGTAACATGAACTAAGTCCTTCCTTACATCTATGTAAAAGAAAAAGCAAGTTATGTGAGGGCGATGTTAGCCATGAATGCATGAATTGAAGAATGTTAAGACACCATTAGGGAAAGCACACATTATTTAGATACATATTAGAAAGAATTCTGGTATATCTTCAAATTTATGAAGGTTATGTAAATAGCCACAGTACATTTTGTAGTTCTATTTTTCTCTGTATTCTTATGTGTGAACTTCACTGTGACATATTCTGTGTTTAATATTGGACTGCATATCTTGGGCTGAGAAAATGCCTTAAATTTTACAGTCTACACTGAGACTCTAAACAGAGTGTCTGAGTGTCACTGTGGTGTGGCATCAGCTAAGGTGCTGTAATACTTCTAGGACTGCCACAGCCTGTGGCTAGGTAAAATGAAGCAGCATCTTCTGCTAAGCAGCTGATATGACCTCTGACAATAAACAACCAGACCTAATATAATAAGTAGAGGAGTCTTCATTTCTTACCAAGACCCACAGTCTATTAAAATGGATTTTTATCCTACTTGTAGACAATAACAAGAAAATTGCCCATTTCCATGAATTTCCCGATTTATTTGCTTTATACCAGCTGGCTACATAAACCAGAATCTCCTGCTGCTGAACTTCCTTGAGAAAAACTGACTTTTTTGGAAAGGTTTTTCTCTACCAGTTTGGCATAAAAGTGGCTCGCTGATGTCTGTCTAATTCCTGGTATTTTTCAGAGCTACAGTTATATTTAAGAGATATTCCCTGTTATTTCTCATATTCTGGGGAGATCTTTTTTACTTACAAATTTCAGGAAAAAGGTAGAATAAAAAAGTAAAGGTTCAAGGGAAGGGCTTCTGTTTCCTTTCTCATCCTGGGTCATTTAATTTGAAAAGTTTTGGACTTGGATTTTCAACAGTGAACTGTCATTGGTTCAGACTTGAAAGTCTCTCAGCACACTCATGTTTTCAAAATGTCTTCTGTCTCCCCTTCACTCAAACGATGTAAGGAATACTAAAATTTCTTATGTAATGGTGTTTTGTGCCAATCTGTTTGTTTGAAGATCAAGTGATTACTTCTGTTGTGTTAAGGTCTTCTCATATAGAATGACTTTCAAACTAATAATGAAGTATTTAATTTTTAACTTAATCTGCATCAGACCTATGCATTTAGGCGTATCTTTCATATAATGTCTATGTTATTATTGACCAGTCCTTTCTTTCTTGATCTAAAATTTAGTCAAATAAGACTGATGCATTTATCCCTTGAAACATGGTGATCTAGTCAGTTAGTTCTGATTTGCTGAGTATGGTTTGAGTATATTTCATATTTGCCCAAACATTAGGTATCAAGAGCTAATTCAGATGTGTAATAATTACTGTCTTTCAGCTCTAAGAGGCAGAGGATATTAATTCTGCTGAAATTGGCTCATTAATATTTATTTATTGTATCTTTAGAGCGACTCATGAACTGTTTCAAATTTTGATAAGCAATTAATGCATCAGTGATTTTAACAGACACAGAAAAGATGATTATGAGCCAGCAAATAATGGCTCACTTAGGCACACAGCAGTCTCTGCAATTTTAAAAGTGAATTTTATCACAATAAGTACTTTTATGAGTTCCAAAGAATTGGACAGAGAAAAAAATATTTAAGTGTTTGAAAGCATGTGAGAGTATACATAAGCAAATGTTAATATGAGAATCAAGATAATATCTTGCTTAGTTTTATATGTGTTTGTACAGCTCTTTATCTAATCATGTGTATGTTTGTGTAAAAATCTATATGTAAAGGATTTTTTTCCAAACGTTACATGGATATTTATATTTAAATCTAATATATATTCATACTTTAAGCTCTGAGTGGTGTCGAATGCCTACTAATGTACATGCAACAGGGCTTCCTTTTACAAAACTCTTTTTTTTCCACTAATTTACAACTTGTTCCCTTTTCTGCTCGGGACAGCAGAGCAGTGCTGTGTGGTCTCCAGCTGGAATTTCTCTTATCCTTTGTTCTTCCTATTTCACATTCACACCTTTAATTCCTGACAGGTGAAACACTTGGTCATCCTCTGTATACTTGGACATTATTCTATGCTATTCTGTAGAATCTAGTGGAGATGTGTGGGTTGTGAAATAAATTTCAAATTTATATATGTTCACATATATATATATATACACACATATATATTTAATGGTAGCTCTGTTCTGTGTTCCTGAACTCTGTATGTGTCCGTTTATGTACTGTTTATTCTCAGTGCATAGTGGACCCTATGCTTTCTAGCTGGTAGGATTTGGAACAGAAATTTTTTAGCAGACTTCTGTGTAGATGCTCCTGTGGACATAATGTAAAAGAGGTTTATGAGAGCTGCATCATACCAAAAAAGAACAGTATCCATTATGAATGTAACCTGAAAAGGTGGTATGTCATTCTTATGCACTGGGTATTTGATAAAAATGCTTATTGCTACAAAGACTTGTAGATTCACCCTGTGCTTCTCCTTGCACTCAGCCTGAGTTACCATGTGCCAGTCTCTGAGCTTGTGTATAGCCAGAGGAATCCCTGTTGAGGGCAACTGTGCAGTCTAATGAATGCACGAGAACTTTGCAACACATTTAAGCCTTATTTAAGGAAAAACAAGCAAACAAAAAACTTACGGAAACTTGTTTACAAGTTGTAATAAATGGGGATGTTGTAAATGGGGATGTTGTTTGACAGCCAGCTGAATATGAGCCAGCAATGTGCCCAGGTGGCCAAGAAGGCCAACAGCATCCAGGCTTGTATCAGAAGCAGTGTGGCCACAAGATTTAGGGAAGTGATTGTACCTCTATACTCAGCACTGATGAGACCACTCCTCGAATACTACATTCATTTATGGGCCCCCTCACTACAAGAGGAACATTGAGGTGCTGGAACATGTCCAGGGAAGGGCAACAAAGCTGGTGAAGAGTCTAGAGAACTAGTCTCACTCTCTACAACTACCTGAAAGGAGGTTGTAGTGAGGTGGGTTCTTGGTCTCTTCTCCCAAGGAACAAGAGATAAGACAAAAGGAAATGGCCTCAAGTCATGCCAGGGAAGTTTAAATGGGACATCAGGAGAAATTTCTTCAGTAAAAGGCTTATTAAGCATTGGAACAGGCTGCCCAGGGAAGTGGTCGAGTCACCATCCCTGGAGGTATTTAAAAGATGTGTAGATGTGGCACTTAGGGACATGGTTTAGTGGACTTAGCAGTGAAGGTTAAGGATTGGACTTAATGATCTTAAGGTCTTTTCCAACCCAAACAATTCTGTGGTTCTGTTCTATGATTCTATGAAATTGTTGCATGTTACCTCCATTCTGTTATGCTAGCCACTGTCGTCGTTAAGACAGAAGGACAAAGATGTATTTTAGCAAGATTTACAAAGTTTTGGTGTGAATGAAGCCTACTGTCCCCAGCATGAGTGTGTTTCTGTTTCCTTTATGCATGGGTTAATGACAGGGCTCCATGCTATGGAAGGGCAAGTTCCTGTGTCACTCACAGTGTAGTTCGATGGCAGTTTAAGCCAGTCTCACACTGGGTTACACAAGTCCTGCTCTGTCTCAGTCCTCAGCTGTGTGTTTCCACCCCTTTCCCTGTGTGCACACTGCTTTGGCAGCTGGAAGTCAAGATGGTTGAGGGAGCTGTCTGTAAGAGAGAGTCTCTCTTAGCTGTGGTTTTGTGCTGTCACGTGTTGGGTAACACACCGGCTGAGAGGTCCATCAGAGTGGAGCAAGCGGAGGACCTGAGAAGAGGTGAAATGCATCCAAGGCAAGAGCTAAAGGAAAAAGGGAGAGAAAAAGGAGAGATGAGAAGATAAGAGAAGGGATTAATATTGAATAAAAGAGATGAAAAGGAATATTGATCAGTTGTTCATTGTGTATTCTGGGCACTGATTATTTGAGGATCTGGAGGAAAATGAAGTGTATGTGACCATGACATTAAAAGCTATATATGCCTATTAAAATGTGGGAATCAGAAACACAACATGAAAAAATAAAATCACACATATTCTAACTAAATTTGAAAGGAATTTGTGCTATAGGTTTGGTAAAATTCTTGTATGTGTTATTGTATGTAATATAAGCCTACAAAAATTTGGAATCAGACTTCTGAAGCACTATGTTTTCACTGTGTTCTAACTGATGTGGACTTTCAGCAGAGCAGTTTTCCAAACAGATGGAGAAAATGAAAATGCCAAACTTCTGGAAGTTCTCAAGTCATAGAATCATCATAGAATCACAGAATGGCTTAGGTTGGAAGGGACTCTAACGATCATCTAATCCAACCTCCCTGCCATGGGCAGGTACGCCTCTCAACTAGACCAGGTTGCTCAAGGCCTCTTCCAACCTGGCCTTGAACACCTCCAGGGAGGGGGCATCCACAACCTCCCCAGGCAATCTGTTCCAGAGTCTTGCCACCCTCATACTGAATAACTTCTTCCTAAGATCTAGTCTAAACCTACTCTCATTCAATTTAAAACCATTTCCCCTTGTCCTGTTGCTGGACACTCCTGTGAAAAGTGTCCCTCCAGCTGCTCTTAGTCTAATCTTGAAAGAAGATATAAATTATGTGTCTTCCAAAAAATACGCATGATTATGTTGTATTAAAAGAGACTTTTGTCTTGCTGTTCTTATAATTTGTCATTTATGATAGAAAAAAGCAAAATCTTTCTTATGTCATAGAATGCTAGCAGGAAGAAGAATTTAATAGACTGTATTTAGAGTTTTATTTCCTTATTGATTATTTTTGCTTGAATGACAAGCTATAAACACTTAAACAGTCAAAACTGCTGCAATACAGTGATGTTTTAAATTTAATATTCCCATGAAGAGACATATTCACAAACATTGTAACTAGAATATTTGTGGTTCTTTTTTCTATACCTCCTAGGATCTAGTTTTTATTGGGGTTTCTGTAGCGAAACGTCACACAGCCTTATTCCATGTCATTCCAAAAAACAAAGAGCTGTAGAAGTGCACTAAACCAATTAATTTCTTAGATTTTAAAAACTAGTGGAAAGAAGGTGATAACATGTTTTGATAATCCCAAACCCATGAAGAAAGTACACCAGCAAGCTACAGTATAACTGCAGTTTTTATTTTTGTACCTCAACAAAAGACCAGATTAACAGCATTTATAATTGTGGGAACTCTGCCCCAGTATTTGGTAACTTTCATAGCTTTACAGGTTAAGGTACTTAAGATTCTAGAGATGAGCATCCTTTGAAATAGCTATTCTGTGAACCTACTTCCTTAGTATCTAAAATCTAGTTTATCTATCTGCTTACATGATTATATTCCTTTAAATACAACAGCTTTAAGCCTACTGCCTCATAGCTATTCCATTTGGGTTGCTTGCTTAGAGTGCATTAGTCAAGGAGTCAAGGATGTGAAGTAAGTTCGCAAGCTACTTGAACTTAATTTTAATTAAATTAATTAATTTTGTCACCCTATTTTAAAGAAATACTAAAATTAGAAAATGCCTATTATAAACCTTTTATATAAATCAGATCATGAAAGAGATCGGAAATTCATCACTTAAATATAAAGGTGTAGCTATCACAAGGAGCTGTTCGCAGCCCACCTGAAAAGGGCTTTCTCTATTCTGTATGCATATAAAAATACACAGTGCAATGTTAACAAAAAATGGTTATTGAGTTGATAACAATCAGAGATATAATTACAGGTTGTACTTCCAATCCCTGATTTTGGTTGAAAAACATATGAGTAATCTATCTAATAAAAATACAGGAAAACAGAAGAATAGAAAAAAAAAAAGATATTTCCATTAAAACTGAAAACTTCAAATTCAGGAAAATAAAGGAGGAAAATAAGAAACATTTGCCCTCAAACAATTCAGTCTGTCTAAATCCATATGAATGTCTTCTAATGTTATTTCCATGTGTTTCAGTGCACCCAGCAGTATGTACATAGAAAAGCCATACATCCATATCAAATTTAGTGACTGTTTTACCACTAAGTTATCTTATTTTGCCTTGTTAGTGGGGGATCTTGGAGGATCAGTCACTCTCCCTTCATAAGAGAGCCCTGTTTAACACAAGGCTCCAGGTGCACTTGGCATGGGCAAAAAGGAGAAGTGCTGTCAGTGCTGCCTGCAGAGTTTTGTGCCTTAGGATGGCCCAAGTATAGACAGCTGACCTAGCTCTGCTAGCTCCTCCCAAACTTTGATCCTATTGCCACTAGCAGTCAGGAAAGCAGCAGGGAGACAGGGTGATTAACTGCCCTTCCCTTTGGCAACAAACAGCCAAACCACTCTGTGTATATTTAAGTGTGTGTGTATGCCCATATAGTGTATATGGTGGTTTTACTGGCTTGCAGTTTCTCAGTGGGAAAGAAAAGGAAGATTCGATCTGAAAAGGGATGAGGAGAAAGGGAGTGTGAGTAGAAGTGAGGGAAGTGGATTGGAATCCTGGGCAAGAAGTGCAGGTCCCCCACAATATTGACCCTCTACTCTTTACAGACTTAGATTACAAGCAGCAGCACAGGAGCCAGAGCACTGCAAGGTTTCATTGTCAACAACATCCCATAGCTTATCAAGAATGCAGTGTACATTATAGGTCAGGTAAGTTGTAGCTGTTTTTAAGCACCTTATTGACATCAACCAAGGAGAATCCCTCACTGGCAAGAAGTCTCTATCACTTTAGGGGAATGGCAGGAAGGCTGGGCAGTTCCTGGCAGGAGATCAGCAGAGTGCCCAGTACCAGGAATCGCACTGCCAGGCCAGAGCACACTGCTTCCATGAAGGGGAATGATGTAGACATTGCTGATTTTCAGAGAAGAGCCCCCACAAAGGACACACCACAGTCTCCATGGGCAGAGACCATGTGATCTGAAAGATCTACCTGTGCTGTTTCCTTTAAGAGCAGACACCTGTTTGTTTTCATGCCTTGTTTCCATGGCAAAGTGTGTGACAGTGTTCTCTTGTCATCCTGCATACCATCTCTTGAGTGTCATTGTGCTGCTGCTGCCAGGGCTTTGCTACAGGATGTGCTCATCCCTTCTTACTCATTCTGCCTGGTCTGTCTTCTCCCTCTAGGCATAACGCTTCCTTTTCTTGCTGGAAACAAGTGTGCAGAATGCTGTACCCACTGAAGATGTCATTGACACTTTCCAGAGCATTTTACAGAGCATGAACAGACTGATGCAGCCAGTGTCATTGTGTTTTCAGGATGTCAAAAGCCTTCATTTTTATATTGATTAGGGGACAGGATCACAGTTTTATTCTTCAATGGGTAAACAGGGTGAAAAATCTCAGTTGGAGGGAATAGATAGAGTCTCCTATGGAAGACTTTCTTCAAAAATAAGGGGAAAACCTGAGAGGACTTGTGGATAGAGGACATAGAGGACACTCTACCGTGCCGATAAAGTCAAGATAAGTTCTTGCTTTGAATGTTGATTTGGGAGGGACACAAATCGTTGCGGAATTATAGCCACCCTGGTATCTGCTGGGAGGACAACAGAGCAGTCAACAAGCCATGTGGGACATTTCTGGAGTGCATTGGAAACAACTTCCTGGCATAAATGCTAGTAAGGAAGAGTGCTCTGCTGAACTTGATATTCATGAAACGGAAGAGTATGTCAGGGATGTGAATGTCAGGAGCAGCCTTGAGATGGTAAGAGTTAAAAACCTAAGAGGTTTGAACTGCATTGCAAAAAGGAGTACCGCAACTCTTCAATTTCAGGAGACCATATTTCAACCTCTTCAAAGATATGCTTGAAATAATCCCATGAGGTATGGCCATAAAGAGTAGAGGGATCCAGTAGAGCTGGTAGATACTAAAGGATCAACTCCTCCAAACTCAAGAAAGCTTGTTCCCCACAAAGCTCTGTTTTGACAAGTAGGAAATCAAGCAAAGGCATCAGGAGTCCTGCATGGTATAAGCAAAGAGCTCCTGACTGATCTTATAAAAAGGGAGTGTTTAAGATGTGGAAGCAGGGGCAGATAACCCAAGATGAGTATAGAGTTGGTGTCCAGTGTTGCAGGGATAGGGTTAGAAAAGCCAAAGCTGACCTGGAGTTGAATCTAGCAAATGATAGGAAAGGAAGAAAAAAAGAACTCTACAAGTAGATAAACAGCAAAAATAAGGAAAAATGTGGGCCAGGGGAACTTGTGACACAGGGCACAGAAAATGCTGAGGTATTCAATACTTTATTTGCCTCAGTCTTTACTAGCATGAATAGCCTTCAGGAATTCAAGGACCCAGAGACCGGGGGGGGGAAGATCTGGATTGATAAAGACTTACCCTCAGTGGAAGAGAACAAGATCAAGGCACTAATCTTAGAGCACTTAAACTGGATATGCATAAACTCATGGGGCCTGCTGAGGCAGCTGACTAAGGTCATTATGAGGCCACTTAATTATGTTTGAATGACCTTGGCAACTGGGAGAGGTTCCTGAAGACTACAAGAAAGCAAACGTCACCCCTATCTTCAAAAAGAGTAAGAAGAAGGATCCAGGATACTACAGGTCTGTCACCTTAATCTCTGGAATGATGATGAAGCAATTAATCCTGGAAACCATTCCAAACACATGGACAAGAAGGTAACTGGGAGTAAGCACCATGGATTTACAAAAGGGAAACCATGATTAACCAACTTGTTATCCTTGATAGGACAGTAAACTTGACAGGATATGGGTAGAGGAATGGAAGATGTTTACCTTGGCTTTACTAGAGCCTTTGAGACTGTCTCTTACAAAATCCTTAAATATAAACTGATAAAATGCACAGTGAGAAGGACTGAAAATGGGATGAGTAACTGGGCCCAGGAGATTGTGATTAGTGGCATGAAGTATGGTTGGAGTCAAGTCACTAGTGCTGTACCTCACAGGTTGATACTGGGGCAAATACTATTAATGGCCTGGATGATGGGACAGAGTGCACCCTCAAGACATTTGCAGACAATACAAAACTGGGAAGAGTAGCTGATACGCCAAATGCTAGTGCCATTCAGAGGGACCTTGGCAGGCTGAAGAATTGGCCTAAGGGAAATCTCATTAAGTTATCTACCACAGTATGCACATAATGCATTGTCTTTTTCACAGATCTTTGGTGAAAGCAGTAGTGAATAAATTGCAACTCATATAATCTCAAAGTCTGGATGAAGTTTTCCAGGACAGGATGATAAGAATTGAGGCCAACAGAGTGATATTCCAGAAATTCTTAAAGGACTTGATTGCAAAGCTGTATATCAACAATAGGTACTTTTGTTCTCAATAGAAGTGGAGGTGTTGATGATAAACTGAGGAGGGAAAATGAGTCTTGGTTTAGACACTGCACAGATAAAACTTAAATTTGATGTTGTGGGAAAATTAATTGTATTATCCCTATCATCAAACTATCTTAACTGGACTAGGGCTTGGACTCCTTTAAGTCTCAGCAAGTGTGTATTTCCATTACCAATTTGCAAAAACAAGCCCCACATAGGCAGCATGCCATATAGTTTGTTCATACCTTTTTTTAAAAAAAGAAGAAGAAAAAAAAAAGATAATTTTCAGCAAACTAGACTATGGAATGAAGTTGTGCAGTTCTGCCTGAAGCTTCTGGTATATGTCTCTACCATCATTACTTTGCTGAATTTAAATTACTTGATAAATTGATGAATTTAAATTACTTCACAAAATCGATATAAACTGATTTGTGTAAACTGCTGAACAGTAATTAGATTTAAAGTCCTCATCTTATATATGTCTGCTCCAAGTGCCAGAGCAGAGATTCCCCTGCAGCCCATGGAGACCATGGTGAAGCAGGTTGTGCCCCTGTAACTCATGCCATAGACCATGGTGGAGCAGATCTCCACACTGCAGCCCATGCGGGAGCAGGTGAAAAGCATGAGGAAGGGGTGGCAGAGACAAAGTGTTGTGAGCTGGCCACAATTCTCATTCCCCATCCCCCTGCAGCACTTGTGGGGGCTGAGGGAAGGAAGAGGATTTGGGAACAAAGGAGTGAAGTTGAGCCAAGGATGAAGGGGGAACTAAGGGGAAGGTATTTTTAATTTTGTCTTTGTTTCTCACCATTCTCCTGTATTTGTAATTGGCATTAAATTAAATTCATCTCCCCCAAGCTGAAGCTATTTTGCCTATAACAGTGACTGGTGAGTGATTTCCTTGCCTTCATCTAGACCCATGAGCTTTTTCATACTATTTTCTCCCATTGGCCTGTTGAGGAGAGGGCATGAGAGAGCAGCTGGTTGGGTATCTGGCAGCCAGATAAGGTCAACCCACTGCAGTTCTCAACACACACATACGGCTTTGACAAGCAATGCTGAGTAGTGCAGATTTCTATAAGGTATGTTCTATATAGACTGCCAAGTAAATAATGTAGGAATATATCATGGCAGGCATTATGCATTCCTATTTAATGTGTTTAGAGCAAATCCACTTCACAATTTGAAATTGCTTGCATCTTTTGTTTTATCTTCTAGTTTGCTGCACTTCCTTCTTAAGATTGAGATCTGTTTTGTCAGGAAAGCGTAGGATCTTTAATACACCTCCCATTTTTCATTTTTAACAGAAGGTGAGGCAAAATTTGGGCAAAGTACACAGATCCAAAATGTCCTTCCTCTTTCCATTGACTGCATAGGGACTCAAACATTGGAAAAATATGGAGTGAGCAGTCTGGGCTGCTGTCATGTTCTGTCTTTAGGTGACATGCTAGATGTTTAACTTTGCTTTGGCACCATGGCAAGCTTGTCTGAATATGTCCACCAGGAAGCTGAACTGCAGGTAAGGAAGATACTCCATGAGGCCAAAAATGCTGCGGTCTAGTTCTTTGTATTTGCAGAAAGAGAAGAAAGGAGGCTTTTCACTCCTTTCCCAAAGTAAGTGTAAAGGAAGAAGTACACTGAGAATCTTTTCTGTAGGCCATGTATGAGTTTTTTCTCTGCTCTTCTGTTTTGATTGTGAAACAGAATTACTGTTCACAAAGAGAGCTACTCAGCTGAGCAGACTTCTGGTGTCTCAGTGGGGCCTTAAATCACTACCAACCCTTTGTGCTTGAAGAGAAAAATTTTGTGAGGGCAAATCCAGAGTTTTTTAAGCGAATGAGTTTTTCAGACTATTTTGGTTCCTGAAATGATATGCACATGTAGGAATAAGTGACTATCTTGTACATCACAAAAGATCTTCAAAGAAAACTGGTTTGTCTCGGTTCAAATAAGAGAAGGAGAAGGCACTGAAGCACTTAATACACAGATACAGGAAGCAAAACCACTAATCTCATCAGATATAGTTTGGAATGGGGGAGAAGCACCTAGGTTCTCTGAAATGTTGACTAACTAGTTAGTGGTTTTTTCCTCTCATCTTTTTTTTCAGGTGTTTTTTTGATTATTATCATTAAAATGTGACCCTCCAATTATGTAAAAAGTTGTTGATAGTGTCTTATGCTAAATGCATGATGACTGTTACTATAAGTGTGCATGATTTTGTTGACTTACATACTTTTGTTGCAGATCTTACAAACTGCTCTCCTCTTCACAATTTTGGAACATAAATTGCAGCCTACCACAAAGTATATATTATGCAGTTGTGCTCATGCTGCCAACTTGTTTTGCTTCCAAAATTCTTTATGTATTGTAAGTTGTAATATGCTTTTTTTGGTTGTTTTAAGTGAGTAACATGCTTGATAAAGGCTATAGGGCCCCATTTCTGCTTTCATTGACAACCACAATTGTACTGAATTTCTTTCGGTTTACATGGGTGACCCTGGATAGACTTAGATTTCATTAACAGTTCTGCCTGTATCAGATAAGAAAGCGTAACGTTAGCTCTCTACGTCAGAGCTGTACTTGCAGGGCACACAGAAGTAAGGAGCAATAAAGTATATTTTAACCACTAGAGAGCATAGATAAATCAGTCCTAACTACACACAGGCAGCTGATCTTTGGAAAGGGCTACTGCCGGTTATATATAATTGCTTTTCAGAGGAGAACCACTGAGTGTTTTCACTGAGCATAAATGAAACACCGTGGCATCCACTGAAGCAGAGTTGGATTGGGAGAGCTGGCAGCCTCTCACAAGAAGCAGTTTTGTTGAACTGCCTTTGAAGAGTTTGAACTGGCAGTGCTGTATTCTGGCTGCGGGGTATCTTGGCTGACAACATTAGGATTTCCCCTGACATTAAGCCATTAAAAAAAAAAAAAATTCCTTCCCTCCCACCTCCATTCAGAAGGAGAAACTATTTTTACTTCCAGACTTGCTAAGTGTTAGTCCCTCATGAAAGGAGCAGCAGAATTAAAACCATTTAAGCTTTTAGTAATTAAAGAGCAGAAGACGCAAATTAAAAGTATATTAAGTAACTCATATTTAATGAGCTGTTAGATTTTATTTTACAATCAGAACATGCCAAATTATGAAGGAAATCAGAGATAATTAAAAACTGACAAGATATGAGAACAAACTCAAGAGTTTGGGCTGATTCTGGTAGATGGAGTGGTAGAAGGAGGATTAGAGTCTCGGTCACCTGAAAGTAGTGGACTGTGGCTCCCAGAATCCAACAGCTTGGACAGCAGTCTTTTGCAAAACTGTATTAAAAAACCACTGTTAAAAAAAAAAAAAAAAAAAAAGGTTTGCGAACCCTTAGCATTTTTGTCTCTTCCTTGGTCCTCTGTCTTTATTGTGGATTTCCCCAGAAACGTGTACAGCAGTGGCACTGATGCTACACTAATGCTAAACAGAGTGGAATAATCAGTTCAGTAGCTCTAAGTTTTCTGTATCACAGAAAATTATTTTGCTTTTTTTTACAACATACAATCCTCTGGGCTTTTTCCTGATGAGGCTACCACTGCCTTGCTGGTGGGTCTGCGTTTTGTATATATGCAGTTTGAATTTATCTTTGCTCAATACCATCTGGCTGGATGTGGAGCAAACTATTACATTTAACAAGTTTGATTTGAATTTGATTGCTTGTTTCTTGAGCTTGAAGCCGCTTCCAACTCTATCTCACTTGAAAAATTATAAATGCACTTTCATGTATCACCTGAGCTTTTAATTACAATTTTGAATAAAAGTGGTTTGAAACCATCATTA
>JAVSBS010017785.1:66448-80868 GCA_033124195.1 Coracias cyanogaster
TTGAGAACCAAATCATTTCATACACTTTTTGAGGATTTTGTGTCTGAAGAGAAGAAAAATGCTCAGTTTGTGGAAACATTCAGTGGATATACCCTTTCAGTGAAACTGGAAGATAGTAAGAATACTATATTGGCGATAATATTGCAGGTATTGCTGCAAAATGGTCATCTGTTAGAGCGTTAGTGTAGTGAGACCATTCCTCTTATGATGCCAGTCTGTTTCTCTCAAGACTGATGGTTATACAACAGGTCTGCTGGAAATACAACACAGCAGAGAGGGAACAGCCCTGGAGGTTTCCAGAGTGTGTTGAAGATAACTTCCTTACACAGCTGGCAACTGAACCTACCAGGGAAGACAAGTGTAAGTTGATGGTAGGGAGGCTCTGCAGAGGGACCTAGACAGTCTAGATTGACGGACCAAGACTAATTGTATGAGTTTCAATAAGGCCAAGTGTCAGGTTCAGCACTCAGGCCACAATAACCCCATACAATGCTACAGGCTTGGGGGGGAGTGGCTGGAAAGCTGCCCAGCAGAGAGGGACCTGGGGGTGTTGATTGACAGCTGGCTGAACACGAGCCAGCAGTGTGCCCAGGTGGCCAAGAAGGCCAAAGGGATCCTGGCCTGTATCAGGAGTAGTGTGGCTAGTAGGACCAGGGAAGTGATTTTACCATTTTACTTGGTGCTGGTGAGGCCACATCTTGAGTACTGTGTTCAGCTTTGGGCCTCTCACTGCAAGAACATTGAGGTGCTGGAGTGTGTCCAAAGAAGGGCAATGAAACTGATGAAGGGTCTAGAGCACATGTTTTATGAGGATTGGCTAAGATAACTGGGGTTTGGCCTGGAGAAAAGGAGGCTGAGGGGAGACCTTATCAATCTCTACAACTACCTGAAAGGTTGTAGACAGGGGGAAGTCATTCTGTTCAACCAAATAACAAGTGATAGGACAAGAGGAAATGGCCTCAAGTTGCACCAAGGGAAGTTTAGATTGGATATCAGGAAGATTTTCTTTACTGAAAGGGTTATCAGGCATTGGAATGTGTTGCCCAGGGCAGTGGTGGAGTCCCCATCCCTGGAGGTATTTCAGAGTTGTGTAGATGTACCGCTTAAGGATAAAGATTTGCCAGTGTTAGGTTAATGATTGGACTCAGGGATCTTAAAGTTCTTTTCTAATCTAGGCAATTCTGTAATAGCAGTGAACAAATTTTTTAGCTGGAAGGTTAATTTTGCAGCCCAAAGACTAAAAATTAAGAAACAATGTAGCTAATGGATATAGTTGTAGTCCTTCAGAATGCATGAGAAATAAAACTAAGTGGCATTACGTTTATACCATGTACTCCTTCCTGGAGATGTAAAGCATGCATAAAAAAACAAACAAACAAACAACAAAACCCCCAGACATTATTATGGAAGGTGTAGTCTCCTGGTTTTTTGTTGATTTTTTTTTTTACTATCATCAGCCCTGTCCTGGGAAATGAGATACTGACATTTGGTTTTACATTTTTTGGTTCACAGACAGAACAGGCACCTGAAGGCAAGATAAGAATATATGACCTTTTCATGTGTTTACTGAAGAAAGGTGACAATGAAGACGGGGCCAGTGAGGGAGGCAAACGTACATTTGGCATGTGTATACAGTAAATAGTTTAGACCTGACATAAAAGTGATAGTCACTAGTGAACAGCTGAAAAAAAAAGATAAGTTGTTTCAGCTGGGTGAGTGATACAATTGTGATGTACCAAACAGAAAGAAGAATCAACACTGTCAAAGCCCGTTTATCAGTCAGTGGTCTCAGGGGATTAAATATCAGAGATACAAGAAAGGTAACACAGATGATGATATCATCATTGTACATGCTGAAGTATCTCATCCTGCAGAAACTCTGTCTGAAGAAGTAAATTATTTTGCTACAGATTGGTGAAGTAACTTTCAGCTGTAAGAGCTGTTGCTGTCATTAGCAGAATTGAGTTCTCAGCAGTATGATTACTGTCATGCACTTCTTTATGGGAATGGCAGAGATGTATGTGATGCTGTACAAACACTTTTTATCATTTAGCTAATGCTGTTTTCAGAATTTTCCAAAAATGACTTTTGGAGAAAAAAAATCAGGTCTTAAAAAGATGCTTCAGGTAATAAATGGATTTTTATGGTATTTGTATTTATATAAAGTTTACCCAAGATTAATATTTTAAGAAGGATTTTATTTTTGAAATGGAAGTTTATTTTTAAATGTTTCAGTGAATGCAAATCTCTCAGCATTGCACAATGCATTTCTTGAGACATCCACTCAAAGAGAATAAACAGAGAAAGATCATTAGGCAGTATTTTGAAGCAACTGTGTACTACTTGTAAAACAAATATCATCCATACTCCAAGCCACTATAACTGTAAAAATTACTCATTTTCTTTTTTTGTTCATTTTAGTCAGAGTAAAATATAATGAGATTTTACTGTAAATTCAAGAAATATAGATAGTTGTGGATTCTCCTGCCTTTCTAGTGGAACTGCATGCATACGTGCTTTTCAGTTTACTATAACTGAAGCCAATTAGATTTTTTTTATTCTCCCTTTTTTCCCCTGATCCAAAAGACTGATACTCCTCTGCTTAGGGTCTGTATTAGCCAGTGAATCATCTCCACCATGTTTCTCCTCCTCTCATAGGCTCCCAGCCTGCAGTCAGTCTCGGAGAGTGTGTGGATGGCTAAGGTGCCTCTTTCAGATATGCAAGGCACCTAAGACCTACAACAACCTACACTCCAAAACCATGCCTGTCATGAGACAGAGCCTCCTTCCCGAACATCTGGATCTGACCCTCACTGTCTGTTAACCCCTTATTTTTGATATAACAAAGAGTTGTTGAAGAGCATATGGCACACTGGAACTGAAGCAACCATCAGTTGCCTTGTCATAAAAGCTGATCATAAGCATAATTCTCCCTGTGTCACATCAGTGACAATAGGAAAAATGGTAAGACAAAGTAAAAGGGCAAAAACGTTTTTTGTCTCTGATAGATCCATGTTAAATTAGTGTAGAGTGGTTGACGGAATACACTGCTGCAGAGGCTGGTGAAACAGTACTGAAGGAGCAGACTTGCACAAGGATAGATGAAGCCTAGAAGGAGCAGAGACTTACAGGACAGGAAATGGGAGTCCAGCTAAGCTGATGGAAAGCACAGGACAATGTGCTCTGAAGAAGAGGTAATGGGGGAAATAGTGGAAAAAGTGTGAGGGAGGTTTGAAACTGAATTTGAGGACAAGAACTAATGTGGTAAGATGCTGTCCAAGGAGACATTGCCTCTGATAGGAAATGGTGAGGTGAAAGGGTGTTTAAAGTGTATTCCATTAAGTGACATTAGCCATATAGTCAGGGACAATTGTAGGTAAATTCATGCATCTCATTTGAGGAGGATTCAAAGTATTGCTTGGATGCCTAAATTAAGATGTGTGAATTGCAGCCAAAAAGCACAAATTGCAGCACTTACACCATGCGCAACAACAGACTCACACTTTTCTCTTTAATGAGTGTGATGGTAAATTAAAAAATGAGATTTATTTGCTTTCTCTGTTCTTACATTTGGGAATATAAAATGCAACAGGAAACAATAATCCCTGTTGTTTAACATAAGCACCCTTTCCTCTTTCTCATTCAGTATTTTGAATATGTTTCTGCTTCAAAAATTAGATCCCTATCTTAGAGCCAACAGTGATCTTCTTTCTCCCTTTTTCCTTTTAGAAAAGTTGACTGCCTGTTGAAGTTTTCATAAATTATATAAAGGATTAGTTTTTCAGTAGTGCATGTGTGCTAGCTTACACAAAATACATGCTGTTCGGTCTGCTTAATATCTTGTCTGATGTGATCCCCAGCATGAAGTATCTCTTGTTTAATAAATATGTATGGCCCTAATTATTTTTATTCAGTGACTAGGAAGAATAATAAGCTATGAACATGAATTGATATCCTCTATCATACAAAATGCTCAGTATCACATTTTACACAGAAGAAAATGGGACTTCACCTGAATTTGTATCTATTGACATCTAGACCAGGAAGTCAGACATATAAAATCCCTTGATATTTTCAACATCTATGGTCCGAATCATTAAACTTACATCTTGGATCATTAAATTTACATTTTGCAAAGTGGTAATGCAAGTTTCCACCATGCTAACTGTTCATTATATGCTCTGGGTAACTGTGCTGAACATGCCATAATAATTCATCAACCCTGAAGAAAATCACAAAGTTCAATGCATATTAAAAATGTGATATTACAGAAAAAATGAAAATATGTCACTGTTCACAACACATCATATTCTCTGAGGTTACTGTTACTTTCTGCATAACAATAAACTGTCCTTACAGGAAGAAAAAAAGCCACAATCAATAAATTACATGTGGTGACTTGCTTACACATTTGGTATTCCTTCAAAAGGAGTGTTTTTGTTTGGGATTTTTCTCTACTATAAAAAGACTGATTATGTGTTTGCTGCATTCATTATGGATATAGTGTTGAGAAGTATGACAATGAATGATACTTTTCTTACCTTAATGTCCACAGAGCTTTCTTTCTTATTAAAATGGGCTTAAACTGGATTGGGAGATACAAAATTTTTATTTACATGTGTTCTTTCCTTCTTGTGGCTATTTTCCTTCTAGGTGAACAAGGTATGTGGTCCGCCTGTAAGGAAGCCTAGACAATCTCCAGGTTGTTCCTTTGATCAGAATAAAGATAATCAAGGGCCGAAGACGTTCTCAAGAGACAGTGAAGAAACCCTCGCCAAGAGAAGAAAGTAAGACATTAGTTTTACAGCCAGAAAGACATAATAAAGTAAGCCATTAATTTTACAACAGAATAGATTCTATTCAATGCAATGGCATGCATTACTAGAGAATAAATAAAGACTGCAAATAATTAAGCATTTCAGCAACACAATCTGCTCTGTTAGATTTTTGAAAGAGTAATTTCATGACTAGGTTTTGTTTTCTGAAATAATGGTCATAAGACCAGAGTCATTTGATGTGGTTGAGTGTATTTAAAATAGTGGATAACATTGGTAGAATATGAATGTTAGCTCCATCTTTATGTGTAAGTTTTCAAATTACATTTAACTTGCACATCAGCAGGCATTATTAAATCTGTCAAAAGGTGATTGTAACTGTTATCAGAAGACTATTTCTACAAATTGATGAGACAGAAAAAATATTAATGACTTCTTACATACCTTTCTACTGCGAAAAATGAGACAACTAAGAACCTGGGGCTAAATCTTGTTGAAGGAAGTTCAGCTAATTATGGCGCTTTTGCCTGTATGTAGCGAATTGAGGAAACTGCAAAGGCTTGCAGATTTGATTTATACCTGGCTCAGCATTACAGGGTAAAATTTGCCTACCTGCATATGACCTAGGTGTTTAAGCTACCATTATATTGTATGTACGCGAGAACTCAAATCAGCTGCCCACACAACTACAAGCATCCAGTGCCATTTGAGGATACTCTCAGGTATGCCAGCTGATCTGTTGCTGCCAAGAAGGACATAGGTGTCCTGTAAGTTGTATCGTATATTCCAGCCTTCTGCAGATATACTGGATAGCTGAGGACATCTCAAAGGCCAATATATCTTTAGAGAAATTAATCAAGTCTTTAATGATCATAAGGAGTAATAGCATTGTAAAGGAGTAAGGGTAGTGTTACAACTGAGACTAAGGACCCTATTATGCAAATGAAGTGCAAAGTTAAAATCAGAAATTTCATTTCTCTCACAGTGTTTGTTAAAATACAGAGGGATTTTTCTTTGTCCTCTTTTTCCTTTCATTTCACTGTGCAGTGCAGAAGGGAACTGAAGTGAGAGAATTTCAGGGAATAGTTGTTCATTCCTGATGTCTGGAAAAGAAAAAGTGCCTCTGAGCTTCAAAAGCAGACCATTCTCGTTAGTGCAAGGTCCTTCATGTTCCAAATAGCAAAGGAAAAAACCAAACAAACACAGGATTTAGAGAATGTTGTGGGATTGGAAAGAGATGCCCAACAGAAACTTGCTTTGGCCAGCACAGAAGTTTATCAGGCAATACCCATTATACAGGCACATTTTCTCTGTGTTGCATAGCTAAGCAAGTTCTTAATGTTTCCTGGTTTCTGCAAACATGAAACCAAATTCTAAAATCTCACTTAAACCAGGACTGTTCCATGTTTTGAGATAAGTGGTGTCTGGATTGACTTCGAGGAGATTGCCCAAATGACCCGAAGGGACATGAGAGGCAGTGGGCAGCACAAAGCAATGCTGTTTCTCCACAACATCTGCCTGTCTGAGATGCTGAAATCACTTTATGGCATACAACAGGCACTACACCGGAAAGAGGGGAGTCTGAGATCCACGGACACAGACTTCAGTTAGCAACTTCGTAGTTGATGTAATCTGCAACTGCTGCCTCCTGGATCACCTCCTTCTTTATTAGTCACAATGGCTTTATGTTTCACTTTATATTCCCATGGCAACTGTCACAATTCCTCACATGGAAGAGCAACTTCAGCAAATGTTTGCAGCCTGCTTTTAAGGAAGTGCTGTTCTCTGAGTCTAACTCCAGTTTGTTTACCTCCCATGTACTTCTGGCGGTAGGTTGCTCTCAGCAACAAGCTATAGCAGAAAAGAACAGGCTTCTCCTAAACTGTGTAGACCTGATCAATGTCAGTTATCTGAGGGAAAACAAATAAACAGAAAGATTCCATTGAAAACGTGACTCCTAGGAGTTCCCTGGTTTCCTAATGTTTTTCAAATGCATCTCCAGATAGAAGTTTACCTTTTAAAGTACATGGTGGACTTCCTCTGCCTGAACTTTTCCTGAATAATTTTTACCTCAGACCTAAGTTGGTATTTTCTAGTACTGTATGGTACAAGAAAAAAAAAAGGAAATTTCTCTGTGTCTTTGACACAAAAAATTGTCAGATGAATTAAAAAAATTCTAAGCAGAACCTTCTATAGTAGCATATAATCTTGAAAACATATGTTTTTTCTTGCAGAACTTAACATGGCTGATAGATTTTAGCACAGAGAATAAAATTGTAAAAAAAAAATTAACATTTCCAAATAAACAGAGTATCTGCAGCTTCCACTGACTGAATGCATGTTTGTGCTCAGCTGCCTATAATTACATGCTATCTGCTCCAGAAAATGGTGATGTGAAAATTGACATTCATACCATCTGCCCTTCTAACTACTTTGGTCAGACATCAACAGGGGCTGAAATCAGTTATTACTTCTGTATTAACTTTAGCTTTGCCTCAGGATGTATTTACTAATAAACTGAATGACCTTTCTGTTAGAATGGAGCTTGTCACAAGATATTATGGCAGCTATATTCATTTCAATTTCTGTGTTATACATGGATTTATTGTACAGAAGAAATTCCAACTATTTGCTATGAGAGGACTCTCTAAACACTAGTTTTCATTTGGAATCTAAACCCAAAGCATAGACAAAATAAATATAAATCCCACTCAATGGGAAATGGAGGAAAATTGCAAACATACTGTACACACTGGATGCAGTTTTGGGCATGGAGAAATTCAAGATATTACTATTCATGACTAGGGGAGTGTGGATGAATCGTATTTACATTTTTAATATCTAGTGCACATAGACCGTTATATCACACATAGTAAAAATTGACCCATCCTGAGATTTTCAGTACTGCAGTTTTAGACTTAGTAGGGCACTCATATCACGTTTAATAGGTGTAGTAAATCTAAATCATTGTGGTTTGTGTAAAATATTTGCCCTACAATTACAAGAAAAAACGTGACTTTTTAAATGACGGACTGTGTGTAATCACTCATGTTTTATATGTTTTAATTTGAGGTAAACAATACTTAACAATTTAATTTCTTATGCCATTTTAAGCCTATGTTGACTAAATACAGGGAAAAGTATAGAATATTTCTGGCATTTTTTCACAGCTCCAGAGACCATACAAAAGGTTAACACTGGGTGAGCTTGTTGGCTTACAGAGCAATGAGTACAGCATTCCGTGAGCCTTTCTTTGTGCCTGCAGGTCATAGATAACTCAGTATAGTGTGATGTTCTAAACCTGAATGAATGAATATTTTAACTTTTCACATCAGGAATGGGTGTCCCAGGATTTTCAATATATAAACAAGTAATCTATAAACAAAAATATCACAATCCAGTTAAAAACTACTCACTAAAAAGTCATTCACTTGTTTTGATTTAAGTACAAAAACTTATCATTACCTCTGGGCATCTTGACAATTATTTAATATAACAATACATAATTTATAACCTACTAGCACAGCACATGATAAAACTGATGACATTTTCAGACGTTTATTTAAATACCCACTAAATTTCAGGTTGTGGGAAAATAATTCCTGTTCCAGAGCATGAGCAAAGTACTTTTTTAAAACTTTGACCAATGAGAATATCAGCTTTGTAAACTACTGAAGTCTATCTGAGAGAATCAAACTTACCTACCAGGAATCTGACAAAATGATTTTTTAAAATAATTGGAATCAATGGAAAGTAATAGAATAACCACATTCTTTATCTTATTGTAGAAACACACAATAGCAGTACTGCTTAATGTTATTGATTGAAACTGTCAATTATTTCCCATGTTACCGTGTGCAGAGAATTTATCAGCCACCTCCGGCTCTACAGAACCTTTTATGGCGGACTGGCTGATCAGTTGTGCGGTAATGAGTTGGCAGCTGCTGATGGACTCCCATGTTGGAACGGAGAAGATGTTGTAAGAAGGTACATTTCTGACTCACTTTTTTCTTTTGTATTTCATGTTTCTTTAAAGTACCTTTCAACTTGAGTCAAATACATTGTTTCTCTAGGTATGTGGCAAGGTTAGTTCAAAAAACAAATCAGCATGGGTTTCCTTCTCTCAGGCTTTATCTCTAAACAGTAAAGGAAATCCCCCTGGATCTCTGTTTTCAGAAAAAAAAAAAAAAGAATTTTACTGTTCTTCAGACATTTTTCCTTCAAATTTATGGCAACTGGACATATAGTGGAAAAGAAGCTGGACTGGCATTTACAAAACACAGTTAGCTGGATTTTTGTTTGAGCTTGCTCTTTATAAAATGCGCCTTTTAATACAGAGTGTGTGATAACAGTCTGAAGCTATTTGCTTAAAACTTCCTCTGGCTCTGAAGAATGAAGTAATCTCTTAATACATATGGTTTCTCAGGAGAGAGCTAAAAGTTAAAACATGAAGATAAAATTTTTTAAAGGTGAAACACATTTCATTATTTTATGTATGCAGTGGCTCAGGAGACATCATTCAGCAGCAGTGGCAAAGAGGAGTTGATAATAAACTGCTATGCTCCTGGGTGTGTATCATCTCTGGAATCAATATATGTCACAGCTTACGAAACACCAGCATTTGTGGATGTTAGACAGGATTTTCTGAGAGCTCATCTCTATGTTTTTGCTTTATTGCTGTCATCACCAAAACAATTATTTCTCTGAGCAGGAAGTCCTTGTGATTACAGAGTCCAAAACCTTACAAGGTTCACTGCAGACTTTTTTTAAAAATAAAGATCATGCTGATAATACAGCACTTATTCATAGGTAGTATCAAAGGTTGTATGAAAGAAGGTGGTTGAAGGCTGAGTTTATAAAGTGGGAGATAGCTGGTACCAAGTAGAAGGAACAGTGACAGCCTGCACCTTCTGGTATCTCTAAAAAGGCTAGGTAAGAGCTGTAATTTATTGTTTAATGATACCTAAAGAATCTTAATGGGTACACTTTCAACAAACAGCTACAGGCCTATTTTTCTTAATCTTCTTGTGTAGTCCAAAGTTTTGGCAGCACCAAGGCCTGGTGAGTGGTTGTTTCCCTTGATAGTCTCATTGGGAACTTTTGTCCTAAGATTTCAACAGTCTTTTCAAGATGACATGTTCCTTCTTTAGATATCTGTATTTGAGATTTAATCTCAACTTTACCTCCTGTCTTTTCTTTTGCTGCCCTTCCTCAAATGAGTTTTATTACTCTTATCAAATGTTTCAGTAAAAATTTGAAGTAAACATTTTGTAATTACAGATTTCCTAAGAACAAGGTTCTTATATCATTACTTTCAACTGCTTATAGTCTAACTATTAATATATCTTTCCAAACCTATACTATTACATTATATGATACTATTATAATTATTGTTATTATACTATTACTGTTTATACTGTAATACTACACTGTATTTTGACTGGTTAGACACTAAAGTCCTTATACAGAAGTGAAACATTCTACTAAATTCTAGATCGCAGAATTTTTTAATAGTAATTTGACTAAAAATATTCAGTTAATGTAATTTATTTATTTGTGGATAAACCTAAAGAAATAACTGGTGACAAAACCAGTGTATCTTAAAAGTAAGACTACTTTGATATTAGTTTAACTTGTAAACTTCCTTACTAAATATTTTGTTTTCATATGTACATTAATATATGTTTATATTTTTGGTCAGTTAGTGTTAACTTCCTGGAAGAGCTGACAGGTAGATAATATTTAGAGGTACAGAGTGCTGATTAAAACCAGAAGAGCAAGATACTCTCAGTTGCTCTGGGTTATCAACTGGAACTGAGACCTGCAGATTAGTTCCTACATCTCAATACCTCTACTTGTACACTAAATATATTGTGTCACGTATTCTCCTGCTTCAGGGCCTAAATGAAGCTGCTCACATCTATCCTCTTCCCTTCATTTTGTCAAAATGTCTTTTGTTCAATTTTATCTGTTTATGTTTGTTCTTCTGTAACTGAAGGGGAAAAAAAATCCTGTGCTTTGACTGAGATCAGGGTTTTTTACTGTTCTTATCGTTACAGAACTGTTGATCTAGGGAAAAAAATGAGCACTCTCTTCTGTTTGTGCTTAGGCACGTCTGTGTGCCTACTATGAAAGTCAGGCGTGTGTGACAAGCTCACGGGAGAGGAGCACACACACTGGGTGGGCAGTGCCTGGAGGTTTCTCTTGGGTAGGTGAAGTCAAACTCAGCCTCAGAAACACACTCAAACAAACAAATTCTGCAAATTCACAAAAAAGGAGGTTGTGTTTGAGCAAGAAAGGCTCCTGATCTGCCCCACAGATTGTGCTGGGAAATGACATTTGAAATGGATCAATGAATCAATGGACTAGCAAAAGGATCTAATGGGAGATGAGCAGCATCAGAAGTAATTGCGTTTGAGGATTTTGTGAAGGGAAATGAAGATGTTAGGCTTTGGTATTGTGGACTGGAGGCAGTAAGCCTAACCACTGTGCAGGCAAACAAGATTAGAAGGGACTAGTAACACGCGAAAAACAAGGTAAGCAATTCAAAATGATCTTGGTGAAACTCAGCCTGAACCCAATTTTAGCATTTTCAGGAAAACTGCGGCATACTTGTAAAGTATTCCCAGAAGTATCATGAGATCAATGAAGAGTCTAGGAAACTCAGCTTAGAAAAAAGGAGTCAAAGAATTAGATTTATTTAACTTGGAAAAGAAAGACTCTTAGGAGAAAATGCGGAGTGCAAACAGGCTATTGCTAGGTGGGAGAAAATCTGTTATCTACTTCCATAATAGCTGGGACACATAGCAAACATTTGAAATATATTCTGATTAAATATTAGGGAGATTTTTCAGGTGGCAAGGAGAGTAAGATACAAAAATAGGTTTTGGGGTCCAGCATCTGCGTGAAGTAGAATGTTTAAGAACAGGCAATGCAAGGCACTGAAAAACGATGCAGCAAAAGCTGATTTTTCCTTGGAGATGTGGAGGTAAATTGGATAACCTCTTAAAATCTCCTCCAACCCTCTGATTCTGAATCTAGGATTATTTAAATTCTATGTTGCTCAAGTTCTGTTGCCATGATCCCAGGATACTGTGACAGTTTACAAGCAATAATGCCCTGAGCAGGCATCATTGCTTTTCTCTGTAAATACTGAAGAACACCTGAACCTGTACACTAACACTCTTTTCTTCTTTTTTGTCTTCCTCTCCCCTCCCACCCCCCAACTTCCCCACTCCTCACCAACTAGTATAGTAATAAATAAAGATACAGGTGAATTAATCTGTGCAGTGTTCCTGGCACAGATGGAGGAAGGTCTGTGTTGTTCAATTTAGTTAAAGATAAATAGATTTTACATGAGATTCTTGATAATTTCTATCTGATTTTACCTTCTGTTTAAAAATCATTTGCCATAGCTGGTGATGGCTGCAATTTTAGGCCTGACACCGGCAAGCTACGTAATGCTCGTGTGAGCGTATCAAGACCTGAAGAGATTGCTAAGACTGTTGCTCTATCTGTGTTTCAAGGTGCAAGTAGCAATAAGCCTTGGAGACAGAAGATAGATGTGTTTAAAAACAAAAATCTTTGCAATTCTTCTGTATCTTTTCATGTGCATTTTTCTAAAGGAGGTACTTCAAGGTTTTAATGGATGTAATATCATATATCAGATAAAACTTATAGCCTTTGCCTTCTCTAATACCATCTCAGAGATTATCAGGCCTGGATGGGAAAAGGTCAGAAAAAGAAAAAGAGGGTATTATTGAAATGAAAGCTTATCCAAGAGTTTGCATTTCATATGCTTCAGCTGTTTCCTTTTTGGTTTAAGCCTTTTTTTTTTACCTTATTTTTTTTGCCCCCAAATTGTGATGTCTTGGCAATATGGCCCTTGATTCTGAAACTACAAATTATTCTGAATCTAGCCTGTCACACAGTGCAAGTTCATGCTTTTATCAAGAACTGATACCAGAATCCCAGAATTGATGTATTTACATCAGATGAGGTTGGTAGTGGGCAGAACTGTCAGGACCAAGACTACTCTCACAAGGGCAACATCACTGCAGGATGAGGGAGAGGATGTCTCAGGGAAGTCTTCAGCCCTTTCACTGTTTTACCCAGTTGTGTACCCACAATGGTCAGGGATGATATTCAAACTTTAATTTTAAAGACATAAATGAGTGCCATGATGAAGTACCTGTAATTCAGTGTTATGAGATGTTATGTTCAATGGAAAAAGAGGAATTGCAATTAATAAGTTACACGCTACAAAAGCATTGAGAAGAATTGCGTGCATTCAGTTCAGGATTTCAGTGGCATCTTAGCATTAAACCTAAAATAATGGAGTCGCGCAAATAGACTGAAATTGTTCTCATTCATGAACATAAAGTGTTTTGACTGACATTTATACAGTTTGGTAGAGTGCCTGGCTAGAATGTGAAGAGAAATGGATTAAAAATCTGCACAGGAGAGCAGAATGTGTACTGTACATCTTGAGACCACTGAAATAAAAATAGAAGTGAGAGAAGAAAATAGTAAAATTATGTATGTTGAAGGATTCATGTGTAATGGAGATTATTAAAAACAGCTAATCAAGTTTGGAAAGAAGAGTTTAATATGAAACACATGTCTAAAGTATCCAAATTAAGAGGAATTAAACAGCATGATTGATTTTAATTGCTGAGCAAGTTGTTAGAAAGTGATTATAATAAGCATCTATCATCAAATAAATGCTTAGCTTTAGCACAGCTCTTAGGCTGGGGATAGGAGTTTTCTCTTTTGATTCTTAAATATTCTGAAACAGAAGTACAATCCTGAATCTGTTCTTAGCCAACAAAAGAATATAAGTGGTGATATAAGGAGGTTTAATGATTTCCTTTTAGTTTTCTTCTGTTTGAGCTAGTCATCACTTTATAATGAGGCAGCATGTAAACTGCCGTCTTTTGACACCTATGCAAGAGATTTACCTGAGCAACTTGAAATGTAGGAACAGCCTATTCTGGCTCTTAATGCTTTGCCTAATATGCTGTTGCCAACAAGGACCATCAGCAGGTGCATAGAGAAAAAACAATTGTAAACATGTGCTTCCTCACAGTGTGCAAATTTGGAAATGCGTGACCCAGCACTGTGAACTCATAAAATCTTAGCACCAATAGTGTTCCACAGCAAGCTAACCAAAAGTTTTCAGATGCTAAAACACTGAGTCAACTTAAGAGGTTGATAAACCTCTCAAGTGGTTAACCTCAGCTTAAATGGTGGATAAAGATATCTGTAGGCTAAATGTTTTGTAAAGAAAATGAAGAAAAAAAAAAAAGTTAAATCTGAATTCCTGCGATCTGAAGTATTTTTCTTTTGAATTGCTGCTGCCCCTTTAGGGATGCTTGGAAGTGAAGTCACCAGCATATGGTGTCTGGGCTGTAATGGAAAATTGGGTCATCTGGCCTAGAAGAATATGGGCCTCCGAATATGGGCCCTCCCTGAATTCAGGAGGATTTTTCATGACAAATTATACATTTTCATTTGGGAAACTGCTGTCACCAGTATCCTGATCAGTATACTGATCCATAATCAGTATGCAATGACTAATCAGCAACACTCTTATTTTTACAGGGGGGGGGGGGGGGGGGGGGGGGGGGGGGGGGGGGGGGGGTG
>JAVSBS010017786.1:0-44962 GCA_033124195.1 Coracias cyanogaster
GGAGATGGTGGGCACCAGGAGCTGGTGGGGACATGGAGATGGTGGGAACATGGAGAGGGTGGGGACCAGGAGATTGTGGGCACGTGGAGATGGTGGGGACATGGAGACGGTGGAGACCAGGAGATGGTGGGGACATGGAGGTGGTGGGGACCAACGAGGTGGAGGCCAGGTGGTTCCTCTTTGGCTGCTGTTTGGGTCTGGGTCCCATTTTGTCCTGCTCCTCAGAGCTGAGACTCTCCTCAGGATTCCCAGAATTAGACTTGTTTCTCAGTTTCTTGAAGAAAAAAAAAAACAACCCCAAACCCTCGTGTTACCTTAGTTGTACCCTGGGTCCGCGCCTGGGGCAGTTGATGGTACCTACCTAGCTCAAGTCCCACCGTGGGCTGCAATCGGACATCTACCAAGACAGCAGACAATGACACCATGCTCTCAAATCCTTTTCAAACCGCTGCTGGTGCCTGGGTATGTTATACCACCTTTGCAACAGTATTTCTGTGATACTACTGTCTCAAAACACATTCGTCTGCAGCTTTTCTCTTTTTCCCCTCTTTCCACAAACTCCAGAGTCCCGTCAGACTGGTTCTCCTGCAGCCACCCAGTGTGTGGCTCCTGGCCCTGGGAGATGCTCCTGAGCAGACTTGCAAAGCTACTCCAGTCTCCTCTCCCAGATTAACCTGACAATTAATTTCTTCTGTGCTGGCAGTGTAATCATTGCAGCTGCATGTTCTTCTACCTTTGTGGTGTTAATGGTTAAGTGTGGTTAGGTGTCCTCTCATTCATTTTTCCCACTGCTCCTCCTGTTTGACTTGGGTTTTGCTAAAACTCTTATGTGCTGAGTTAGCCCTTTCTACACTGAAGTGCTTGCATGCAGTGCTGGGTAAGTGTAACCACTTGAAACCCTTGGTTTCAATCACGTTGTGCACTTACCTAAGCGCAGCGCTTATCCAGAAGGCTGGTTTTCAAGCTGAGGTCATGTCTCACCTCTGCTGAGAGGCCAGCGTGCTTCATGGTGCCATAAGATAAGTAATAATCATACAGTGTTGCAGGGATCTTAGAATAACTGGCAACCACAACAGCTGGCTTTGGTGTAATTGCAAATTTCCCACTGTCCCCTGATTTGGGCCCATTACATGGTTGGACCGTTAGTTCCTGTATGTGGTTTTATTCCTAGATACCTGGAAGAAGTTTCTATGTGATACAGCTGATCCATTAAGGCCTGCTAGAAATAACTCTTCTCTCCTGACTTGAGGAACTAATCTTCCTGCTGTTTCATGTTACTTTCAATTTTATATATTTCAAGATGACACTGAAATTAGACAACCGATACAGGTGTGGGTAATTATTTTAACTTTTAAAACCCACATTGTTCTATTCCTCTGTGGAGGATTGTCTCCCCTTGAGGTGCCTGGCTCCTGTTCACACTGATAAGAGCTATGTGGCTGTGGGACCTGTATCATATCTGAGATCATTTGCAATAATTCTGACTTTTGCGTTCTGAATATATGGCAATTTTAAGCACGACTGGATTTTCTTAGCTCCTCTTCAGGTTTAACTGCCATATCGCGTTCCAGTCACTGTGTACACAGAGGTGCCTGAGGTATGGTTTCTGGAGACAATTGAAAATCGGTGGTGGGTAGGAAGTAGCATATTCTGTTTTTAAGGGCCATACTTGCCCCAGCAAAAGACCTATACAAAATCCAAGCTCTCTGAGAAGTCAGGTAGCACTTAGCTGTTGCAGGCTTTATCCTCTGCCCCCACTGAACATTGCCAGAAACAAAGGAGGGAAAAATGACCTCAGTTCTGCTTTTTGAAAGTTTAGCTTTGAGCAGCGATTTCCTAACTTTGTGAGCCTCAGGCTACTGACCTCCCTGCAAGTTCTTTTCTGGTGCCCTATGCACGTTTGTCATCAAACCTCTAAGTGAAAACAGATATAAAAGAGAGTTGCTGACCTCTTAGCACAACATTTTCAAAAGAGTTCTGCTCTGTAGATCCTAGGCTGGGAAAGTTCCCATGAAGAATAGGGCTGCTCACTGACTAGCCTTTCAGTTCTCAGTGGAACTGGAGATGATGCTAAAAACTGGAACACCCATTGGAGAAATAATCTCATTTCCAGTTTTTTTTTTTATTTCCCTACTTAACTTGAGTTCCCCGAGGCTCCGTTCGTAATTAGTATACAGGAATAACCATGTCTGGAGGGCAATTTTTCTCACCTACCTTAGACATCTTATCTTAGAATGAGTTGAGTCATCCTGTGGTATTCCTTATTTCTCTCCATTAGCTGTAAAGTCAGACTGATACAGCTGTAGACAATTAATTTTTAAACACCTAAATTACATGAGATTAATAATTGTCCCAGTGTAGAGAAGGCCCCGTCCTAAAGAAATCAACTATCACACGGCTTACAGGATTTGGTGCCTGTCATGCATTTCTGTAGCCCAGCCAACATTGCAAATATTCAGAAGAATTGATTGCTTCCAACTCGTTACTGGCCATCAGGACTTGCTGAGATACCCTGCTGTGCTCTGCAAGGGGGAATGAGCTTGGAGTAACAACAGTAGAGTGGTGGGTGCAGTGAGGTGAGTAAAGGCAGGAAGGGAAGGGTTTTCTCTGCTCTGTCCCCGACCTCAGCTAGTTCCTGCCTGGTCACATACAGCGCACTTCCTTCTGGACATACAGCCCATCCTCTCTGTCTCTCACATACCAGTAAAAGTGCTCAATAATAAAAAGGGAATACAGTTTTGAACAAAATTATTTTATCAGATGTTTCTGTAGTAAAAAAAAAAAAAAATCCAGATGAAGAAATAGGAAGGTTTCTTCACCTTATGCACTTTTCTAACTGTTTAATCCACAGCAGATAAAACAAAATATTTTTGCTTTCTTCTTCCCAGAAGACATCAGAGGGTGGTGTCTGTAGTGCCAGAAATGGACAATCAAGCTGAATGTCATTGTTATGATGGGGTCGCCAAACAGCCTCCTGACCCAGAGAGATGCATAACTGTTCAGAGCTTACCAGGGCCCTGCTCTTCCTGGGAGAGATACTGCACTTCTTTTCTTTCTCTGACTGGCTGCAGTAGCAGCTGCATTGCTGTCATTTCCAGCTCTGAGACTGTCGTGCGGCACTGGGCCACAGTGGTTCCTCAGTAAAATTAGCCAGCAGATCACCTAAAAAAGGTAACAGCCTAGAAATGTAACAATCTTAGAAGGGTTGATTCTTGGCCAGTGAAGCTACAGAATTTCTCATTTGAGAAGATTAGGAATCATTTAACAAAATCGCTATTTCACGCAGATTAAATACCCAATACATATCCTATAGACCAAGAGGCTTTAAACCTTCCTAGACAAGGGGCTCAGAGGATAGCTCACACAAGCACACATAGGCTGGCTTTTACAAGTAAGCAAGGTAGAATCCTGCAGGTAGAATACCCATGACAGGATGGAACTAAGCACAGGTCCTTGGCTCAATTATTTACCTAGATAACTAGGTAGGCTTTGCAGCCTTTGCTTGCTGAATCCGTTACACTGTGGGTATATGCCCAGGACTGGTGTGCCTACACAGTCTAGACTTGCTACCGGTGTCTATGCAGATGCAAAACAGTTGGTAGGTTATTCTGTTGTGGTATAGATTGGCATAAGGATGTCCTGGAAAAATGAATGTTGCAGCATCAAAATCCTGGAACTGCCACAGGTGAAAGTCCTGTGCACACTGGAGTGTCAGAGACATAGTGGCAGTAGCTGATGAGAGTGGTCCATGCAGCACCCCGAGATCTGGTTCATGACCAGAAGACAAAACGTAAAAATAAAACAAACAGAAAAGCAAACCTAACTCCTTTCACTCATCCTATGTTTGACAGTTGAACGCTCCTGTGTTAAATGCTTCTTGGTATTATAACACAATAGCCTCAAGGCCTGGTTTGATGCTAGTGCTGACACAGACAGAGTGCTTATTCTACTTCTGCTGAGCTGCCAAAGACGCTTAAAGTACATTTGGTATATTTGGAATACAAAAGCCATACATGCTGTAGGCATGTTACACAGGATACATTGCATATGTCTGATGCTGACCCAAGCTGATCTGCCTTTGTGTAGGAGTTTTCACACATCTGTGTAGTACACTCAAACAGCAGAATTGAAAGAAAAGGGCTGGTTGCCTCAGGAGGGTTATCAATCAGCTTAGAGTAGACAGAGTGGTAGCAGTCATAAGGAAAAACAGATGACAAAGATTTCTTCAGTGTTGGGCATCATACTTCTATGCACAGATCAATATTGTTTTTAATTTAAGAAAAAACCCCAACAGCATAACAAAAAAATAAAAAAATTGTACTAGTGCAGAGTTTTATCACCCAAAACATTGCTCTGAACAGGTAGAACAACTTTTAATGAGGCTGAAAGCATTGGATAAGGTTAGAAGATGAGGAACACGCAGCATTTACTTAGATGAACAATTGAGAAAATGTGCACATCATCTCCTAATTCACAAAAAAGACAATAAAACCCCAAAGAATTTGAAAAAGAGAATGAAAGCCTACCCTTGCTCTTTACAGTGCTCTGAGATTATCCAGATACCATTCTCCCAGCAATAATCAGCCATGGATTGTCCCACCACCTGTCTCACCAACAGCTGGCTATGACTAAGGCTCTTAAGGAAAATACATCATGATCAATACATTTCTCCCCAAATACTGGTGTATCCATGAATCATCATCATGTATTAGGTACAGGCTATAACCAGCCTTACTTGCCTGGACAGCAGGGTTTGTGCAGGGAAGGGATTGGCACATGGATCCCACCTGATACCGCCTCAGGATGTGTGTCAGTAACATTTGAAGTGCTCTGAGTTCAACGGTGTAGATGCAGCTTAAGCTAACTGATGGTGATCGGGATTAAGAGCATCAGAGACTGCTCTGAGCGACACTGCAGAGAAGTTGTTGCACTTAAATCTTGGCTGAAATAAGGGTAATCCTCCTTGTTAATGCACACAGTGTGTGCTACCCCACTCTCCGGAAAAAAAAATTTGTCTCCAGTGTGGAACAATAGAAAGCAAAAATGAAAATTCTGTTAACTCTGTAGCTAACCTGTATCTGGTTTCTTGAATTTAAAACCTTTCTTGTTATCTGCATTTGGACATGTAAATATACATATTTCAGTGGAAATTAGTTACTTCAGTGCTTCAGAAAACTCTGCTGGAGGCTGACCTGAATCTCTTGCTGTCTAAACACTCCTGAAATCAGATTTCCAGTTAATTGTTACAATTATTTCATCTCCCCCAAGGTGTGTCAATTTAATCCTAGGTGTTTTAGCTCATCTTCCAGGTTGGGGCACACACTAACGATAACTGTGATTATCCCTGGAGTATAACAATATGCACAACAGGAGAATTGCAGTTCTGCTGTCAAGGCCTGTGCTGCTGGAGGAAAAAAAAAAAAGAAAGAAAAAAATCCTTTGAACACCTTTGAAGGTCGTGCTGTGAAAGACTTAACTGCCTGTATAGTGCGGTTTATGGAGCTTGGCCAAAGCACCTGAAGTGCTTTTGGTCATATGTTGACATTGTTGCATTTCAAATGGAGTTACACAGTAAATCTTCATTTGCCAGGGAAATGTTCAGATCCTTTCATCTGAAGCTGTTTCAGTGTTGCTATTTTGATTCTTTGTTTTTGGCAGTTTGGTGGCTGGGCATGCCCTTACCGCAAGGGCTATCATCAAGTGAGCACAAGTACGAAGCAGCAGCACATCAACTAACTGTGAAAAGTCCCCAGCTAGATTTCTCAAATCATTAGCAGACAGATCTAGCAGCATGCATGATGCATTTGTGAGGAAATGGAATGTAGATTCTACATAGAGCTATAAACCCCCTGAATCGGAAAGGTGAAGAAAGTTAACCAGAATTTGGAGCTGCAGCATGGTGCAAGCAGCTGATGAGCCATCATAGACCAACAGTGAGACTCCTTGTACCGACCACTGGCACCTGTGTGGTAGGTGTTAAGTCTATGTTCGTACATATTTCTGTCTCCTGACTGTAAGACACTGCTCTCAAGTTCTGGACTGCTAGGCAGCCATCTCATGTGAAGTATCATAGAATCATTATGATTTGAGTTGGAAGAGACCTTAAAGGCCATCTAGTTCCAACTCCTCTGCCACAGGCAGGGACACCTCCCACTAAACCAGGTTGCTCAAAGCCATCCAACCTGGTCTTGAACCCATCCAACATTGTGGCATCTACAACCTTCCCGGGCAACCTCTTCCAGTGTCTCACCACCCTCATAGTGAGAAACCTCCTAATGTCTAATCTAAATCTACCCTCTTCCAGTTTAAAGCCGTTACCCCTCATCCTATCACTACAAGTCCTTGTACATAGTCCCTGTCCAGCTTTCTTGTAGGCCCTTGTTAGATACCGAAGGCCACAACAAGGTCTCCCCACAACCTTCTCTTCCACAGGCTGAACATGGATGCATGTCAGGCTATGTCGGTATCAGGAAACCAGAGGCAGAGAGCCTATTCTGCAAGTGGCACCACACAGTTTATATCCATGGAGTTAATCAGTGCCAAGAATACCCCAGATAAGCAGCCTTGTCAATGCTGTCTGATGGGAGCAGCCCACGCCAGGCTCAATCCCAGAGAGCCAACTACTACGATCACAGGTCATTGCCCTAGTCCTGGCCCATTTACTAGCTCAGACAGTTTCAACAACCACACACACCCCTGCGAGGAGGTGGCAATTTAAAGGACTAATCATGGTCTTAGAAAGCAGCAATAGCTTTAATCTGGGTGCTTTTACAGACTCACCATGTGGCTTGAAGTCAGGCAAGTGCTTTTCAACTCAGTTTCTTCCTAGCTACAAATGACATTAATCTGCCTTCTTAACAGGACTATTATTATGTGAAGTATTATTACTATGAAGATATGTACAGCGATCTAAAAATACTCTATCAACTCCATGGTATCATTCATTCCAACACAAATTAACTCTTACAGAACCCTCCATTATAGCTGCACCTTTCAAACCACAGATTTTTCTCACTCGCAAATGCATTTTACAAAAACTAGTTTGTCTTTACGCGGTCAGAAAATTAAATAGGACAGAAGAGAGAGTGAAGTTTATCCACCAAACCTCACTTTGGGAATCCTTTCCCAATACTCAGTCCTCTCTCAAAGGGGCAACACACAATTTTTAGCCTCCAGCCTCCCACCCATAAATAGAGTTGTTAATTCCCATTGGGGCAGAATCTCTCCTCACATATGTGAATGTACAGTAGCCTGCTCTCGTGCCATCTGATGTTCTTCAGCACCATATACTGAAGAGATGTGGTATAAACACAGGAGCAAAAAGGCAGGCTTTACTGGCAGCCAAACAGTTCTCAATAATTAGTCTTGTTTATAACAGTGCAGGTACGCACAAAAAGGCTGTTGCTGAGCCTGATGAATACAAGGCTCAGTATTTAAATGCAATCATGGGATACTGTATATATCCTTTAGGGCAGATTACTCAGAATAAATTGCCAGTTAGCAACTGAAAATTAATTTCCTCTGTTAATGCTTTTGCTCTGCAATACTCATTTTGAATATTAACGCTTCTCATTTTTATGCTTCATGCATGCTGCCCAAATGCTGATGCACATTCCATGTAGACAGCATAGTAGAAACTGCCGCTTGGATACTATTTGGGTCCATTTATACAGGGATAATAAGAGACTGCATCATATTCAGAAATCACATTTGCTGCTGTTTAAATTGTAGAAACTAAAAAAACTAACAAATATACATCTTTGTTGTCCTAATCACATACCTTATTTTCCCTTTCAGGAGACCATTAATATATAATTTTCATTAATGCATGCCACAAATGCTAGCCTTCTAGTTAAAATGACGACGCAAGAAGTGCACTTCTGAAATTAATTTTTATCATCTTTTATTAAAAATTTTTCTCAGTTTATACTTTGAACATAAATACAGAATTTTTATGGCTCATGTTATAAAAAACACTACTGTGTTAGAAAACATATATAGAGTATATTGTAGTGGTTATACTTGCTCCCCTTTAATATTTTCCATAACTTCTATTGATCTAGAAAAGCAGTATCAGAAAGCAAAATCTAATCTACCTAGCAGCACAGTCTACAACAGCTATAAAGACTATTTGCCAGCTGTAAGAGAAACTTTGGTTCCTGTCTGTTTTCATAGTAAGGCAAGACCAGTTTGCTGCATATCAGAAAACAAACATTGCACCTTGTGCTCGGTTAGTTACTAAAAAGCTTGTTCATGAGAATGTGTACTTTTAAAGACAGACATACAGCTCTTCTTTTGCTTTACAACTTAGAAAGATAAATAGACGTGTATTTTCAAAACAGTATAAAGAGGCACCGAGCTCTGCTCTTACTGAAGTCGCTAGCAAAACTCTGATCCAAAAGAGCAGATTTGTACTTTGCTTCTACTGTTTTATTGATAAAGCTGAAGAGGATTGCATTTCAGCTGGAATACAGGATGAATTTCACTTTAAAACTCACGCATTACTGCTAGCATATCCTGAAACAATGCCATGCATGGGTTTCCAGTTGAATGTGCAGTGGATTCTGTCTACTGCTCCTAGTGATAAAGATCCACAAGAGAGTGGACACGATCCTCCAGCCCTGAAGGCACGGATGTGGAATCTCATGTCCAGGGAGCATGCAGAATAAAACCAGTGGTCCTTTTACTGCAGGGTAGCAAAGGGGTACCAGATCATATATGCTTTATACACAGAAGACTCTTTTAATTTGTTTTTCAATATACATACATTAAACTGTACAATGTAGTACTTCCACACAGTGGGCAACGAGCAGCTCCCAGGGCCATAGCTATGGAAGAGTGTAGAAAACGCAACTGGCCTTCATCCCTCAAGCCAAGCAAGCCCAGGCAGTTGGCCAGGGAGAAGAGGAAAAGTTTGAGAAAGTGTTGCCAGCTTCCTGGCTTAGAGGCACTCCGCTTTTTTTCTTTCACCAGGATTCATGCCAACACTAGGCCCATGCCAATGCTGACAACACCCAAATAAAGTTGCAAGACACACAGCAAAAGACACAGAATAAAAGGACAAAACAGTAATGAAGACCCTACGCCTACAATCCCATCTGTAACAAGCATCCTTCGTGACTCATTGAAGTCTGTGCTATTACAGCTCAAGAATCCTGCTCTGATCAGGATGTGGAAAAAAACTTCTCAGAAGTAATCGGGGTGTATATCTGATTTTTAAAAATGTCTATTTTGGTGTCATCTACCAGGCAAAGACTGACTGCATTGGTATTCCCTCTGCCCTGCATACTTGGCATCAGGTGCTCCATCATACTCGGTAAGTCAGCTCACCCACCAATTTTGGAGTCACCTTGATAGAGGTTTGCTCTTTAGAGCAGACCGACAAAAATTTAAGAGATACACAAATCTCCTGCAAAATAAAGAAAATAAATTTCAGCAACATTTAAAAAAACCCAAACCAACCTACCGCTATTTTGAATAAAATCCCCGTCTCTTACATCAAACAACATAATTCAGTCTCTAGTACTGTTTACCTTGAAACGTCATGTGCTTGGAAACACTGCAATTATGGTTGATGTTGATTTAAACTAGGCAGATTGAAACAAAACATGGTGGGATCAAGGAGTTTCTATTAGAAGTAGCAGAAATAATTTCAGGGCAAACCATCCCCTTGCTGGGATAATAACAGTATCAAAGCAGCCAGAAGTTTTTTGATTCTAGTCAATGCATACATCTGACAAACCTTCTACTTCAGACAGATTTAATCTGCATTTTATTGAACTGCTGGACAGTATCAGAGTTCTTAACATATTCAGCAGAAACTTGTCTTAATTTTTCTGTGCCTTTCAGTCTATTGACGAGGGAAAAGGACGTTCCCAATTACTCCACTCAATGTGTTATCTGTATTAAACTTTGAGTGAAGGATGTGTCTCATCACCATTTCTGACAACGTCTTTCTGAGCTGAAGGCTGTCTTGTGTTTCACATGTGCAGAGACTAGTGCAAAAAGCAATTTCAGTAGGAATCCTAAATTCAAAGTTTTATTTGGAAAGAAAGTGACTCACTAAGAAGCAAAACTTGGGTCTCTATTCAGAATTCAGCCCTCTAACTCTACCAAAGCAACTGCTTGCCTGGCTGAGTGAATGAAGCTGTGCACGCTGTTTTCACAATGTCCGTTTACACGACCATGGCTTGCTGAAGCTCTGGGTGAAAACAGATGACCCCTACTCAGATCTGACCATATCTCTGCTGTTGCTGTTGCACTGTGATGTTATTTGATAGGTGTTTGCCTCAGGACATGGCACAAATCAATTCATGTAGGACCTATACCCACAGTAATCACCTGCACTTCCTGTAGATATTCCAGTATTAGTGTATTTCTCCCCAGTTAATGATTTAATTAATCACTTCATCATTAATTTACTGGCTGTGCATGCCTCCTTAAAAACAGCATAGTCCATGTCTAGCTTTGATACGGAGTTGCCAGGGGGAGAACGCGTTAGCAGCACTACGACGCACAGCTGCCCTGCATGTTCCATCTGCCCTAAGCCACAGCATCCTTAGAACATTCCCTGTATAACAAAGGCGAGTCACAGACATTGCACCTACCAAGAAAATTAATGCACTTTTTGTACTGCAACATTTTTAATAATACTGATTATTAGAAATAATAATTAACCCCCCCTCTTTTCTATGTTGAAATGAATGAATCAATCAATATAACTGCTATTGTCCAGACCAAACTCTGGCTTGGGGAATGTTATAAACTATTACAGTAATTACCAAATTAATATTAGCTTGCTTTAGACTACTGTTTTAAAATATTTGTTAATTTGTTAAAATCTACAATCCATGCAATATGTCACTTTGGAAAAAGAAACAACAGCTGCTTTACATAAGCAAAAACTAGCACGAGACATGAAGCGTGTTTCTTGCCTTCCCTAAGTGCTATAAATAATTATGATATTTATCAATGTGAATATAAATAAGGTAGAGATTTTAAAACCATTTTAAAGTGTCTAACATCCTTTTTTTTCTAAGTATCAAGGACAGCATCAACGCCTAAACATTTTCCAATACTCTAACACTGCAGAATGTTCTAAGTATGTGAAGACTCTCTCGCAATCCTTAATCCTGTGATCAAAGCCTACTGAAATTGCTCCCAAGTGTAGCAAGTCTACCCATTTGGGTTCTAGGCTGGCACTTGCTGTAAAAGGATATCAGACGTTTTTTAATAGCTGAAAGTATCTTGGATTTAGTTCAGTTAGATATTTAATAGTGGGATTTGCCAGACCATCACTGAAGACACTAGTTCATCTTGTCGCTGCTGCTTGGTCTTCTTGTTCACCCTTCTGTGTCCTTGGCCACCAGAAACGACTAACACTGAACTTGCTTTCATTGTCTTGGATTTCTGTTTTTTACATTTAATTGAGATATCTTGATCCTTTAAAAGCTCATAAATGTTACTGTCCTCTGGCCTGTGTTCTAGGGAACTTGACCCATGAGACAAAGTAAGGGATCCAGAAGATGATGACGAGTCACTTTTTTGTGCAATGGATCCTACTGAGCTCCCTAGCCAAACTGCACTGTCATGGGCGCTACTTAGGGGAGAGCCTGGTCTTTCATTGTGCAGAATGTTCTTTTGGTCATCATCTTTAGGTTCTGAGCCACAAGGGAGGCTGTTCCTCAGTTTGTTTCTGTTCTTATTTATAGATGTAGCTGTTACAAGAAACTTGACTGGGCCATTGTGTGCATGATATGACACCATTCCTCTTCCTGGAACCGAAAGAAAATGACAGTTAAAGAACATTACTTATTTTACCACCGCGTTCCACCATAATTAGTTCATGAAATTTGCTCTGAAAAGCGTTAACTCTTAAAACCCTATTATATGCATTCAGTCTGCCTTTCGCCTTGTGTGTACACAATTTACAGAAAAAAATGTATATATAAAAAAATCTATTGTGTAAAACAATGTAGTGTACTAATAAATCAGCCTAAACATGACAGTATGAATTTCAGTCGACGTACTTTTGTGCTCTGTTCTCCCAACAGCACAAGTACAGAAATGTTGTGAACTTTTTTGCTGGCACCAACACAAATGTAACACTCCAAGTTTTCTCTAGCACTCCACAAACAAAATACCTGGTTTTCAATTAATCCTGTTTGCTCTCTGTATCTCTCCAGATATTCTTGCACACAAACATCTGTTTCATTGCAATAGAACCCTCCACACTATAGAGCAGGGATGGCTGTCTAGTTACCATGGCAGATTCATAAGGAAATGACTGAACAATTATTTTTTTTTTTGCTTTTCTTAAGAAGTATTTAAGCAGTAGGATGTTGGCGGTACAAGGAAGATTTACACTGTGCAAATCATTAGAATGTATGAAAAGCAAATTGCATATGGCCAAATTCAGAAGCTATAACCATGTCAGTATACGTGGCTTTTACAACAAAAAAGGAGAGGGGAAAAAAAGACCAAAAAAAAAAAAAAAAAAGGATTATAGCAAATAAGCTACAATATGGAAAAGAGCTAGGCTGTGAAGGGGAAAAAAAACGCAGCCCTACAAATCACTCTGTCCACCCCTAACTCTCTAATGCATTCCAGGTTATAGTAAAACATACTCTGCTTTTACACAAAGTGCAGTGATGCAAAGATGAATTATCGCTATTGGAAGCACAACTGGAAAAGGTCACAATTTTTCAGTTCAAATTCTAGATATAGTATCAAAGACTATAAAAATAGATCTCTGAAGGGAATGCAGATCTGTGAAATCTGGCAAATCGTGATCCAAAATCAATGCAAGCATATACAGATGACATAAATCCCAATAATCAAAACAGAAAATGGAAGAATAAAATGAGAGATTTTTTGATTATGCAACCATGCATTTTCTTGTATTGCATTTATTTTCACCTCACATAGGTTCCATATTTTTAAGAAGCATTTATCCTGTGTCATACTGGATTATTGCTGCGTATTTTGCTGAACACAGAGGATTTAGTTTTCATTTTACAAAGTTACATAAGCCTTTTTTTTTTTCCCCCTGAAGGAACTTGCAAACAGCTTGCCTCATGAAATCTGCCAGCTTCCCTCCACAGCGCAGAAGCTCAAGCAGAATTCTGAACCCAAAACACAGCATGGAAAAGCCCCTACTAAACACACTTTAAAAACCTTGCTTCTGCTGGTAGCTTAAACATTTCCAAAATGACACAGCAGTATTCATGCACTTGTATTTCAAACGGGGCAATATGAAAGTCATTCAAAAAATACATCTCTCCAAAATGCAAAAATTTTGATCATTATTAAAAAGACATTAAAAAAAAACCCAACAAAAAAGAAATACATACTCTAATATCTTCCCACTATCCTGGTGCATAAAACCAATTTACTGAATAACCAGTCAGATAACATACCAAATTTTCAGTACCTGTGTCTCGAAACGTAATGCATCTTTTTTCCCCAAAACTGGGAGGAATATCGCTTGCATTCTCTTCTCAGCCCATACATTTGACTGTACTCTGACAGGATTAATGCCTGTCCTATTCTTTAGGCCTGGCTTAAACAACTGAGACAAAACTAGACAAGCATCTGGATATACCATAAAGCTCAGGGAGAATAACAAATATAATGTCATCACAGAACTCTGACATATATCTAAACAATACATATAATTTGGCAGGTCCACTTAAGCTGCTGACAGAAAAGAAATGAAATCTTCAGTATAAAACCACTGTACTCGATCCGTTCGAGAAATTTCACTCACCAGTTACTTTGGGAATCCCTTGCAAGCGTGGCACTGGTAACGCTACTATTATACCCAGGTTTGTTCCAACCAGCAATAAACTATGGCACACCAGGAGGCTGGTCACAGAAACACGCTGCTGCCCTGTGAAGTGTAGGAAGTGCTCCGTTACTCAAGAGTGATGGTCTGTGGCCTAGATCAGTAACTTCAGGCAAACACAATCAGCTGTACTGGCTTGTTCAGCAAAGCTCTTGTTGCAAAATACAAATATTTTGCTGGATTGTGGTATTAAACTTTACATGCACAACAATTTAAACACTATTAAACTTCCAAAACATTCTCTCCTAAATCTCTAAACCACAGTATCTAAAAGTAGATGTAGATTATCTTTACAAATACATTTTTATGAATAGACTATGTTTGTATATTCTCAATTATAGGTGTTTCACTTCACAATTCTTAATAATACTTTGCTATAACACAGAATACTCAAGACTCAAACCTGTTCATGATTACTTTTTTCTCCCAATTTTTATTCTGTGAAATTGTATCAGAAATGCCGTGTCCCCCTGATTGAGTTTGGGTTCCCCATACAAGAATGGCATTGGCATATTGGAACAAGCCCAATGGAAGGTGACCACGATGATGAGACTGGAGCACACAGTGTACAAAGGGAGGATAAAAGAAGTGCTGTCTGCATTTATCTGATGGCAGGGTGCACAGAAGACAGAGTCAGACTCTACTCAGATGTTCACAGTGATAGAATAAGACACAACAGATCAAGTTTGGAAAAAGGGAAATTTGGACTGTATGTAGGGAAAAGCTTCATCATAAGGGTGGTCAAACACTTCAACAGGTTGCTTAGAGAGGTTGTGTAATCTACATCCTATCCAACGACATTAAAAATTTGGCTATACAAGTCCTTGAACAACCAAGCCTAATCAGGCCTGCTTCCAGAAGAATGGACAAGATGGGCTCCAGAGTAGTTCCCAATCAAAATTATTCTATGATTCTATTATTTTCTACAACATATTATTTATGGGATTGCTATTTTTCTAATGAAAACAGTCATTTTTGCACGCAACATTTACTACACACCTTTGATTCAGTTTAGATGGATTTTTAAAATGGCCTTGACATTTCAGAAATGGAAACTATGGCCTGCCTGAACTTTTGCCATAGCCCAAGTTTATGCGGAGGAGCATTTAAACTCTGCTGGAATCCTCCAGGTTCAAATTCTACATGTTCTTGGATTTATTATTAACTTTACACACAAGAAAGCGGTCATTCCCATCTTCATCATAGCTCCCAGGTTGTTAATCATTTCATCAGTAAGTAGGGAATTTGGATTCCACATCCGATATAACTTGGATGAACCCGCATGTTCCACACTTTGAGGAAGGATCTTAATTATGGTGTATCACAAAATGAATGCATTTTCCATCTTATCCCTTGAAGCTGAGCCAATTTACATCCAAGAGTACATGAATCTCAGACCCACTGGGAAAGCAGGGAAGCATCAGCTTGACTGTAGCCCAAAGCACTCAACTGGAAAGCAGGAGGTGGACCACAGTTAAGTCTCTCCTCACAAAATTTCACAAAACCAAAGTATTAACCCAGCAATGGTGTGTTGTAAAAGGCACCTGTAGGGCCAGATCTGGAATACCAGCTCTGTCTACCCAAAATCACATTCTAAAATATCCTAAGACCACAATGAGTAGGTCACCCTTGGCAGGTGTAACAAGCAGGAGTTAAGTGGAATAGAGTCTATCCACTCATGTAGACCTTCAGAGACAGCTGTGTTGTTTTCCATAAACTGTAGGTGTTTATACTGGTAGGACCACACCATCTCTCTTCAGCTAGACAAGCATGGATACTCTGTGGCATTAGATAAGTTACAAGACTTTTGAAGCTTGGAGTTTCCTTTTTTGATGTTTTTGTTTGTTTGCTGTTTTGGTGGGTTTTTTTTGTTTCGGTTGGGTTTTATTCAGATATTAATGGCATGAATTTAGTTCCCAAAACAAATGACACAAAGGTGCTCCTTCAGCATCAAAGGTGTTCAAATGGTGATGCCCAAACACCTCCGTGTACTAGAGTTTTCAAAAATCAGTGTTTGAATTCTATGATTTAGAGTTCAGCCTCGCTCAAATTAGGTATGACATGAGTCCTCTCTCACAACCAGTGCTGCAGCAAGTGCAAGGTAACTGCAGGTTAGCTTAACCTCACACCATTGCACTTAAAAGTTTGTTTTACTAACTACAAACAGAAATACTTACGTACATTTTTTAATTATCAAAAACTCCAATTGTACTTTTGCTTCTCAAACCCCTTGCAGAAGCAGGATGGTCACATTTTTAAACAACAGATCTTTAGTGCTTCTTTAAGTATTTAAAATGTAAATCAATATGCATGATTTCATACTCCAATGTTGAAGCAACTTCTAACCAGTATTTCTTACCAGGAGAAAACTGGTAATATGCCTTACTGTTTCCATAGGTGAAAATAGCAAATTATCAGCCAACAACTCAGAATCTTAAGCACTCAGCACAACCTTAAGCATGAACCATCTATACTCAGGTCAAAAGGAGAACTACTTGCTTTGGAATCTCAGAAAAGCAGGAAACATCTGCATCTGGAAAACATACTTTGAAATAGCATATAAGAACTAAAATAAAATTCATACAGATTAAAGAAATCCCATTAAAATACTAATTTAAAATATTAATTTGCTATCTGCTAGCCAAGGTTTGAAATCATACTTTGTTATTTTGTGACTTTTTACTTGGGTATATTTCAAATTCAGAGAAAAAAAAATGTAAACCCAATTCTCCAGAATGCATTGTGCAGTAAGCACAGGAATCAACAAGAAGGGAAAATGATAAACATAATGCCAAGCCCCATCAATTACTCTCATCTTTAAATGACAACTTTTAGATCACACTGTTCCAACGCAGACAAAACTGTGAAAACCTGTAAAATAATCTGACCAAGATCTTGACTTTACGAAGAACTGAAGCCAACAGTTAAGCTTATACATGGACAGATGGTTTTATTGCCTATGTTCGCTCCATGTTCACCTTTCTCAGGTCTCAGTTACAACCACCACCAGACCTGGGCAAATCCTCATGTGTTTCCACGCAGACCTTTTGAAGTCAACCCCAGGTAGGTGCAAGGGCGTACTGGTGCATCTGCTCTTTCATGAGTGTGCTGCTCTTACCATATGAAAACAAGCCCGCTGTACAGGTCTATTTGGCTGACCCAAAGTTTTCCCCAATCTTTTTATCACTTCACAGCAGTAAAATCATCAAACAACTGCATTTTATGGCCTGGCACCTGGTGAGGTGAGGACAAAGGAAAGCTGGAAGCTTCCAAGTATAGATTGTTTTCTGCAGAAAGGAAATGATACTTTTTTTTTTTCTTTGCTTTTCTCATCTGTTTCCAGGAAACACACATGCCATTAGAGGATATATGGATATAAACAGAACACAGCAACTTAAGCAGAAATCATCTCTGTTAAACAGGTAACCTGTCATCGTCCATATCAGCAATGAAATTACATGTGTCAAGGTCACAGTAAACTCTTTGAGAAGACAAACTATTTAGAGCTGAAAGGAAAAACAGATTTAAGGATGTTCTTGGATAATGAAATATTGAATGTAACTATGGAAAAACAAGCAGACTGTCTATTCATATACAGTATGATTTATATTTTTTTGTGTGTGAGTTCTGATAAAGGCTGGTGAAAGCTGCCTCTGTTGAGATTTCAACTACAGATCACAAAGGCCAAGCACAAACTTGCTCTACAAATGAAGTACACTGCTCTAGTGAAGTGTGTCTATTTGTCTTCAAGTGTTAAGAGGTTTTTTTTTTTTTCTGGCCGCTCAGTAAGCTCTCTGTTCAGCTAACAGAGCTGTGCTTGGGCCACTTAAGAGCAATCCAGCTGTACTGTGGTTTACTAGATAGTGAAATATATAGTCACCTGGACCTGTAACTGTGATGATACATTTCCTCTCAACCATTCTTTTCCCTTCCCATGTAACATTTGTGCTTTTTTGGCATTTTGTTATAGAACACAAGGTTTTTCTACATTATTAACAAGTATTTCCGATGATACATGAAGTAAAGGTACTGCAGACCACTCTGGGCTAAAAAGCTATCCCACTGTTACCTCCATGACCCTGGTTTAATTTCCAGTCATGCATTCCTACACACAAACTTCCCATAACTCCGGAAAGCAGGAGCCCTCCCAGCTCCATTCTTCATAAGCACACTGCCACAGATTTAAAAAACTACAGTCAGCAGATAAAAGAACCTGCCAGTCACAGTCTGTAAAAAAATATTATTAAACTTTGCCAAATCATAAGGACAATCACCTCCTGTGCCATTTCCTTTATGCTTCATTCCTTTGTGACTCTGTCCTGCCCACTGTGCTGCAGGGTTGTCCTCCTCAAAGCAAAGGAGGCACATGCTTTACAACAAGGAGAGCAGGGGTGATATTTAAAGCCATCTTCTCCCAAGAAGAAAACTGGGAAACTCTAACGCTATGAGAAGTGGTTCCTAAGGTTATGAGAACCTCCTACTCTTCCATCTTAGGTAGTTACTACAGCTATTCCTTAAATACAGCACTCTAACTCATGGTAACCATTCCTGGCAGTGATAATGAATTTTTCTTTTACTTCTGACGTATAACAACAAAGTAATTTCATTAATTTCATGGAGTGATGTTCCTCTCATTTACACTGCTTTAAATGAAGACACAGATGACATCTCTATGTAGCTTATCAGGCCAATGTTACATATGTTATTGTTCCTACTAAAATCTTGGCAAAACAAGTCCAGCTTCTTTGAAGTACTATCGAGATCTTGCCTTTTTAATCTCTCCTCTTGAGGCTCCCAGCAACATTTCTACACCAATTTCTTCTCTCTCACTTCAATACCAGTTGAATTTTTACTTACCTGTTATTTTTGCATATTGAGGAACTCCTGCTGGATTTCAGAAAACTAAAAGAGTTGTCTCCTTCAAAACTAGAAGTTCTAAAAGTCCCCAGTAAAGGCAAATAAGTATTTTGTCAATATAGAGCTATTTCACTCCTTTTTCTGTTTCACTTTGTTTTTTTCTTTTTTAATCTCAGTATATTCTACACAGAGCTTGATTTATTCTTTGGCTGCTTTCAGTTCCAAAAAGTCCTTACTGCTGCTTTATTATGTAAACCTCCTACTCTTCTGTCTTTTAGCCTTTGTTGCTGCAGCATTATTGAGTTCATATAAACAGGCCCAAGAGCTGTTGCTAAATAATTGAAATTCACTTCATTTTTAGAATGGATTCTCCCTTGGAACATTTGCTGGAATAATGTCCTACTCTTGAAACAAACTTCCATTTCTACTCACTGGCATGCTTTTTGTGAAGACGCTGAGGAATTAAAAAAAAAAAAAAGAAGGAACTAAAATGGGTAAGAATGACACCAAGGAAGTATAATTAGCTAAAACTCTTAAAAAAAATGGAACGTTACATCAGCAGTTTTATTACCATGCCAATGAACACTAAAGCCAAATTTTGGAAGATTTTTATACGCAGAAAACATGTATAAGGGAGGCCCTACTTCCTTTTTTTTCCCCCTTCACTATAAACAGGAGAACAAATTAAAAGTTAATCTCCTTTTTACAACTTATCTCAATTTCTTTGCATAGCTGTGATGAATTTAATCAAATGACCTATTGAAAGGCAAGCCATTTCCTGCTGTTCAATGTTGGCTCTACAAACACCAGGGAGGTCTAAAAACCACCATGGCTAGAACATTATATAAATGACAACTTAAAATAGAGCTTTACTACAAAGCTGATGACATCTGAAAGAAAACATGATAAGAAAACAGAGACCGAAGAAGCAAAACATTTTTGATGCAAGATTTATACCTAACTCTTGTAAGGATATAAATATAATCTCAGTGCAGGAATAACTGGCTTCTGCTAGAAATGAAGCAATAAACGTTGGCGTGCACACTGCCCATAGAAACCACAGAAGCTCATCTATTGCAGTCTACAAACAGACAAGAGACAGAAAGAACAGTTGTCCCCTCACGGCCACCTCCTGCTTAGCCATACCAGTCCCACTTTTCTGTCTGTCTCTTCTCCTAGCACGGCCACAGCTCCCATCTGATGTGCTTGCTGATGCTGAGGTCCTAGCCACTTACTTGCAAAACTGATACAGGCCAGTGCAATTGTCTGTGGCACTGATGACTTGAGGATGATTGAACAGCTTCTGTCTTAAAACACTTTAAGATCTGTTAATCTTTATCCTAACAACCACAGGTTCTATCTTTACTTAGAACAATCCCTTTTAATTCAACAAATTAAAGCTCCAACACACTCCAAAATGGCAGTGGTTGAGTGGTTCAGCTGAGTTCACTGGGACTACTGATGTAACTAAAATTAAGCAAGTGGGTTTTTTGCCTGATTCTAGGCAAATTGACTCCATCATGTACTTCGATACTGTTTCAGAAACAAATGTTAAACTCTGCAAAGAAAACACATTTTCATACCAGACTTCACTGCCCTGCTGCTTCACAGTCATAAAAACCCAGAAAGACTAAATAGAATATTCCACCTTTTTATCTGCATAATTACATTTATGAACTCTAAGGAAGTACATTTATAACCTCTAAGGAGGAGAGCTGCTACTCAACCAGCTCACTGCACACATTGCTCTTCTGAGTACGCGACAGACTGTGATTTACTAAGCAAATAGTCACACAATAGTTATCAGACTCAACGTCCAAGATGGACCTTCTGATTCTGGCTTAATCTACAACACTCTGGAGAATGATAAAGACAAAACAAAAATGTTATCGGATGATGTGATTCAACTACCTGGCAACATATTGTGAACAGGTGTGGCAATGTTAACATCCTGGAGGTGTTTCAGTGTCTCAGTGTGGAACAGGCGAAGCGTAGATCCTGAGGTGAAGGCAATCCAGATTCCCACTCCAGCAACAGCCATGTGAGAGATTACCATCCCTTCCTCTTGATGGGCTTCGAAATGGCTCTGTAAGAAAAGCAAAGACTCTGTGGGGAGACGCAGCTGAAAAACAACATTTCAGGACTTTCTCCAAAAAAATTTCTCAGTAGGGCCACAACAATGATATGAGGGCTGGAACCCCTCTGCTGTGAGGACATGCTGAGAGAATTGGGGTTGTTCAGACTGGAAAAGAGAGGCCTCCAAGGAGGCCTTATTGTGGCCTTTCAATACTTAAAGGGGGCCTACAAGAAAGATGGGGACAGGTTTTTTAGCAGGGCCTGTTGCAACAGGACAAGGGCAAATGGTCTTAAACTAAAAGAGAGTAAATACAGACTAAATATAAGGAAGACATTCTTTATAATAAGGGCGGTGAGACACTGGCACAGGTTGCCCAGAGAGGTGTCCCATCCCTGGGAACATTCCAGGTCAGGTTGGATGGGGCTCTGAGCAATCTGCTCTAGTTGAAGACGTCACTGCTCACTGCAGGGGGCTTGGACAAGATAATCTTTAAAGGTCCCTTCCAACTCAAACCATTCTGTGATTCTGTGAAGATTATTCAACATTCCTGATTAGCTGCTCAATGTAGGCACTGTATCTTTGTCCCCTCTGTCAAGGACAAAGCTTCCTCTGCTTTGCTCAGGATATGTTCTGACTGCTTCATACAATGCGCTAATTTTCTTGTTACTTTTTTTTGAAAACACATCATCATTAGTATGGAAGGATTCTCAGCTCTTGAGCCAAAGTTCTACCTAATGATAGAGTAACTTCATAGTAACTTAGATATTGTATTCTTTAAAAGTATTGCATGGTAAGGGCTGGCAAGCCCATAACAGTTCAGACTTAAAAGGATTTTGTATTTCTTTATTCATACTCCTTTGGGAAAACTACCACAGATGAGGTTCCTGGGAGTGGGCAGATATTTTACTAATATCTGTTACTTTTGTCTACAGCAGAACTCCTCTTTAAACATTAAAAACCATTTTTCTTCTATTCTGTTAGGAGTATTTTCAGAACAAGAATAATAGAATCAAGGAAAAAGTCATCTTTAGAAAGTAGAGTGTTTATGACTATAAACACACAATTATTTGCTCAACCACATTCATAATGTCAGCCTTAATACTGTGGCTTGCTTTTCGACTCAGAGATGCTTCTGAATTTCACGAGTATTAGCTATTTTGTTTTCCTGTTCTTTAAAATATTGATGCTTCTCTTTAGAAAGGCCAAACTCCTCCTTCTGAAGATAAGTACTACACAAACAAGGGTAGACCTTTTTCCTTGATCGAGTTCCTTCACAGTGACAACTTCTGCATGGCTCCAGGAGGGCCTAAACCTCTCTAAATGCCCTGTTAATATGCAGAATAAGCCTGTATTAGAATTCTTTAATCATTAACAAGAAGTAGGGATACCTTTTTCCCCATTTTTTTTGTAACTAAACCCTGAAGTTAAACACAGCCTTTTAATATTGTGCCAGCTATTATCAAACAGAGAGCGCTATTCTGATAAAACTTCCTTGGCTAAATAAATGCCATACTGTTCCCTGGATACAAATCTCTCTCTGAGGCATATGGAAGTAAATATCTGCTCTAATATTCACACCACATATTATATACTCTTAATTGTACCTGAAGATAAAAAGCTGAAGTACATTTAGATTTTCCATGCATTACAATTAAGAGTTATATTTTGGTCATTTTGCATCCAAAGCTAAATTACACATTTCTCAGGATAAGCTCTTACCCTAATACAGTTATGTTTTGAATATATTTATTAGGGTTATAGACATCCTGTTCAAATTCTTTATCTAAATCCAACAAACAGGCTAAGATCAGAGATACATAATAGAAGTTTAAGCTTTCACAAAGTGTAATTTTTGATATTCTATTATTAGACACTTAATTTTCTTTTAACACTTTATTACTCTATAAATTAGTAATTTCCACAAAAAAATTGGCTGTTTAAAAATAAAGAGAATGATTTTTTTTCCTTTTCATTTGTTAACACTATTCTTCAAATCTTCAGTTTTTAATAAATGAACAGAGAACTTTATTTTCAGCTATTAGGCAGCGGCTCACTTTTTGAGTGCTACTGCATTACCTTTTGACTCTTTGAATAATAACACTGCAGAATGCAAGGTGTGCTCTCTCTGGCAGGCACATTATTCTTCACTGTGTTCCTCAAGTAACTCCACTCATTCTTTACCAAATGATATACACAACTTGAGAATCATACAACGTATTCAACAGAAGAACTCACCCATGAACAACATCTTTCAAAGCCCGAAACAGCTTATGACTAAATTTCCTGACATGCATGTTTCATTGCAAAAAGGTTCTTAAAATAGTAACTTCCCTTTATAGACTCATACATCTCTATACCAATGCCCAACTGACTTGAAACGTTCTCAGGGACAAACACAAGGCTGCTGTAGTGAACCTGACTAGCAACTTGCATTGCTTGAAATTAGAAGAAAAATGAAGCAGATTGAAAGACATGCATTTTCTCTGGAGTGGTCTGACTACAGCTGACAGTTCTGTTGGTGCCACTGTAAACAACTTGCACATGCATTTTTGTCACATTCCATTTTTACCAGCCAACTCATTACACTCCCACTTCGTCTGTCCTGCCATTTGTACAGCTGTCTGCTGAAACACGTAGACACATTTAAAGTAAAACTGTAATACTGTCAATGCTACAAGAAGCATGTAAGAAGAAGTATTCTTCTCATTTAAAGGGTCTTCTAAGATGGAACAGGAACATACCCCAAGCCTGTCCTTTTACAAACATGTACATTTTTGTACAGAAATTAGCTTTGACATCTGTTTCAATTACATGTCTGAGAACCAATAGCTGGCCTTTTTCTTCAATTTTTTTTTTTTCTTCTCATAACAAGAAATATGGATTCAAAGGGACAAAAATGTCTTATTCTCTTTGTTATAAAAAATTGAACTTAATTTTACTGTTTTAATTTTCATTCCTACATTCCTCTCTATTAAGAGCTCAGCTTTATTCCCTGCAGGCTCTCTTGTTCAAACTCTATAGCAACACAAGAGCTGCAGAAGACATTCTGGATGCTGCAGCCCTCCTGCCCAGCAGCACAGCCCGACACAGCTCACTATTGTTTCAGCCACGCCGGGCATAGCTGGAGTCTTTCTTTTGAGGGGGTGCTCACTTGCACCAAACAGCTGTGCCAACCACGATTTCTCAAGCTTCATGAGAGACGCATAATGGGCATCATTGTCCACAAGGTAATACAAATTATTTTTACTATTTTAAAGAAGTTACAGTACTCAGACAACATAACACTTATGTATCGGGATTTTCCTTTGTTTGGTTTATTCAGCTGAACATTTCACAGTAATTCGTGTATAGTTAGCCAAGTTTTAAAAACAAGACAAAACAAACCAGGATGGAATGCCATTCAGTTGGTGACTTTACTCTGTTACATACTCTGGCATTTTCTGTTTTTTTAAATGAACAGATACTGCCTTTGCGGAGCATAAGGGTCTATAGCACAGAGACCGCTACGGGATCAAAGTCTATATACAACAGCAATACAACTGTCAGATCTTGGGTCAAGACTTAGGACAAATTTCTTCTTCATGGAAAGAGTGTCAGAGTATGTAATTAATATATAACAGCAATTGATGCCTTTCTCACATGTCCTGTGCCAAGGAGCTTGAGGCACTGTGCCAGTTTGGGGCACTGTGCCAATGAAAGACATTTCCTAAGCCATTCTATTACAGTAACATACCATTAAAACAAGTGAATTGAGAGTCTTACCCATATCAGAGATGAAAAAAAAAAAGTGCATAGCATCCAAATCCAATATATTGGATGCCAAACCTGTTCATTTACTAGTAGTTATTTTTAAAAAAATTAAGTATCTTAGAAAAGCAAGGAGGCATGGAAAGGGATTGTTTTCAAGGACAATGTACTTTGCACTTAGCAAATGCACAGAGATGGTGAAAACAAGATCAGCACTTGCATATGTCTTACTACCAGTGAAGAGGTAACCAAAAAAAAAAAAAATCACAATTTGCTCACAATTACATAAGGTTAGTTTACAAAGCCTTCTGGAAAAGAAACTTCCAGTGATGATTCTGTAGGAAAACTTGTAGTAACAGCTGAAAAATGAAACTACCATGTCTGAGAGACTTTGATAGAATATTTGTTATTTTATGTCTCTTCTGTTTTCAACATTGCAACCCATTACACTACACTGTATTTTGATAGAGTAAGCTTTGTACATTCTCTAATCTTTAAAGCTTCTCTAACTCTGGTTTTGTTCCCCTGTGCCAAAACAGCACAGCATAGCCTGAACTGCAGCCACACCACCTGATCTACGAAGAGCTTTGTGACAGAATTAGGCCAGAATTGCCAAACTTCTTTACAGACATCTGGCTGTATGTAACCAACCTCTCACAGGAACAATCTGGCTGTGATCTCCTACTGTTACTATGTATTTGTCAGTGAGAATCAGAGAGATTAATCATCACAGTCTGTAGGGCAGTAACCAGGTGTCCCAGAGACTACTCTGCCCCATAACAAAGCTAACAAAAGTCCATTTCAAGCACCTATCCAAATCACTCCTTCAACACCTTTCCCTCATCGTACCATTCCAACTATCAACAAAAGAAATCTTCAAGAAAAACGAAGTTTGAAAATATATGATCTGAGCATCTACTTGGATGAAACAAATCACCCAGAAAGCACTGATAAAGACAGAGGAAATTAGGATGTTAGCTATTTCCCTGCAAACACATGACAATGACTCACAGAATCAACTGTACCAAATAGACGATTGTTGGGAGAAAACACGATCATCAATGAAACAAAAAAGCAGCAACAAAGCACACAAAGAAGGAGGCTGTGAGCTCATCACCACTCCTGCTTGAAAGAACTTCATGGCTGTAAACATCATGCAACCCAGCGTGTATTGTAGGTTGAAGGAGAGGCTTCATTCCTAAGGTTTCATCAACTCTAAATTTTAGACCTCTAAGACATTCTTTTGGTGGAGGCTGCAATTTTGACAGGAAAAAGGGCTTAACGCTTTCTGGGAAATGTGGTCACAAATATGAGCTTGAATCCTTCACACTCTTCTCTCCTTCCAGAAAAGGTGATTTTTGTTTGATTATTCATTGGAAAATGTCCTTACACAAAGCAAATTTTTGTAGGCTACTGAGAAGCAAAACACTGAAGAAACAAACTATGAAACCATCACTAGGTGTAAGTAAAATGTAGAGACAGTCTCTTAATTAAAACTCCATCTGGAATTAACAGGCATTCCTATAAGCATCCACTTTTTGCTGCCTTTCCTCAGATCTCACTTTTAAGCAAACTTCTTGCCCCAAATACTCTATGAGTCCCAAGGACCTTAAGAAAACCTGGGGGAAAATGGAATCAAACCTAGGTCTAACGAGACATCAGCAGAGAACATCATGGCAGAATTTCAAACTGCAGGGAGTGGGATTTAACAGAACTGAAACCGTATTTCATGAAAAGCTTCCTGAATCATGAAGCTTCTTATACAGATTTTAATGTTTAAAAGTTCACCACTTACACCCTGTAGCACAGAATGTGAGCAATGCTTTTAAAATTGTTTACCTCTATGGAATGTGTCACAGTGCTGATTATAAAAATTTGTCCACCACATGCAGCCCAAATGGTCTCCTCCATCACAAGCAGACTTCTAACAGGCAGAACCCCCAGTTTAACCATCTTCTGAGGTTCCGTGTTCCATGTCCCATCTTCAATAATAAAGAAGAAAAAAGGTTATACACAAGAAAATGGTAATCTCTGTTTCAAAATAGTTGTGAAAACACTATCTCTCAAGCCTATTGCTCCAACCTCTGCAAGTTGCCACTTCAAGCTACACAGTGATTTATGGATGTTTAATTTCAGCATCCAGGGTAAGTTTGTATGGGTAATAAAATGTTAAGGGCAAAACAAAATGAAACACTCATATATTTGTTAATCAATTTTTATCTGGATTAATTGATAAATGAGGAATCTCACATTGCGGTTCTGATACAACTGCTTTCCTTTCTAGAGGAAATACAGTCAGAAAGCCAGAGCTGATATAATTTTCTCCAACTCAGAAGGAGCTTGCAACCAACATATTTCAAGATTAATCAATTTGTAACTAGGACAGAATAATCTTTCATGTGAAAAGTAGTCAGCCAGATTTTTACTGTAGGTTCTAATGAGTTCAGATGACTCTTTAAGAGTACATTGGTGGAACGGACTTCCCGCTACTAGATGCTTCATGTAAGAAGGAAAATTTTTTAAAAGAAATTAAAACTTGATTTTGTGCCGTGTCTTAACTTTCCCTATTTTTTCCCCAACTATAATTCACAGTGTTTTCTATGGATTGCATGTAGCAGATCTAAATTACATTATGTATGTGTATGTGGTACAAATAAGTATTGAGAGATCTTCTGACAAAAACTACATGCTGCCACTTACCCCTCTGGTCACTCTCACTTGCCATCAATTTGAAACAAGGATTAGCAGATTACTTCCCTCCAAATTTAAGAGCTGGGAAGATGGCCTTCTTGAAATAGTTGACATACTAAATATGTCGGTAACAATTTTAATACTTTTAGTACTATTATTCTACTGTAAGCACTCACTGAACATAAAGTCTCAATGACTGCATTTCTATGCAAGAGTCTTTAGTAATAACATCAACACCTGTTAAAGTATCTGTTTTTACATTAACACATTCCACATTACATTTTACATGTCAAAAAGGCCCCATTTCCTCACTTTAAAGCCTTCTCCCTGCATAAGCCGCAGAAAAGTTTTCTACTTCACTGACACTCATTTCAACTCAGTAACCACTTAAATTTTGATTGATGAGACCACGGTAAATACATCTTAAGGCATGCACTTAAGTACAACCTTTTTTCTTTTTTCCCTGATAATAAGTACATCTTTTATAATCTGCTTAGGTAAATAGGTATGAGCTATCCTGCTTCACAATAACAGCAGCAGCAACAACAATGAGAAGCCTCAGCTCTGAAGTACTTCTTATTGCTTTTGCCATCTGCATGACACAACCTTTGCTGAATCATTCTCAGGATGTGGCTGTCTTCTAAAAGAATCTTTGTAAAAATGACATTTATTTCAGGCCGTCAAAATAATTTGCATTATTGTAGCTTGCAAGTGAGAAGAGTGTTTCCAGTTATTAGCCTGAAACTCTTCCAGGAGTATCAAAGTCATTCTGTGTTCTTCATGACTCATATGTACCATTAATAATAAAGAAATTTCTGGAAAACTTGTAATTTGCTAGCAACCATATTATCCTCAGATAAAATTCTTAAGTGGAGGCTGACCATGCCCTACGAATGCTTTAACTACTGTAGGCAGTTCAGAGCAAAGCCTTCAGAAAGCAGAGCTGCACGCTGGACTTACGTTGCGTAAGCTATGCTGACTGCAGAAGTTATAACAGCATTCAGTACATAGCACCCTCGTGTTTCCTTTTTAGGGATAAAACTAGCATAATTCTAGTATATTCTTACTGTCTTGCCTGAAGGATGAAGACTGACTTTGAGCATAGAGCAGGTAAGCTGAGCAAGAAGCTATCTTTTCTTCTGTAGTTCTATTTTCACACTGAACAATGCATTAATGTACAGATAAAACCATTCACTGAACTCTACAGTTCTTTCTCTTAAATACATTCAAGCTATACATTAATTTATATATAAAGTATAGCTGATACTGAAGTGACAGGTGAATAAGGATTTTCAGGATCTCAACTGCAGACTCTGATTTAAATTTCACTTGACTTTAATTTCAAGCCTCTGAAGTGGGGGGTTTTTTCCAATCTGGATTTTTATGCCCTCAACTTCCATGGAACTCCTCAAGATGGCTAAGCATTAAGTGATGTTATTGATTTTGGCCAAGTTCTATTTAAAATTACCTAGCACTTGTAATAGTTTTGAGCTAAAAGGAAAATCTGTACTCATGTCAGGTGGAAGTTAACTGCAAAATAAAAATTCTAAAACAGTTTACCGCAAGGTTAGATGGTGAGTTCAATGTAACCAATGTTAAGAATACTACCAGCATGATGAATATTTGATTCAACAAAAATGCATATCAAAACTCAATTCTCACAAACCCATTTTCTGTTGGTGCTGTTAACAGCACTTAACAAGCCAGTTATAGCTTTAGGGGTTCAGTACGACTGGACATACAAAAAGGTGAGATAGAAAGCTGATGTCTCTCACGTTACCATGACTTCATGCAAAGAAACTGCAATCGCACTTGATGTATCAGCCTAGGAAAAAGCCAAAGCTATCACCCTACCCCAATACCCTAACCATGCATATGATAAGGCTATTCTGTAGTACTTTATTTCTTCCTGCAAACATTGCTGTCTTTCAGACATCACTGCTTCTCAGACAGCGTCTGAGACAGATGAGGGGATAAAAAGGGTGGGGGGAGACTCTCTAGTCTGGTAATTAGGGCAGTATTTAAATGATGGGTCAGCTGTGGTCTGGTCCCTGCCTCAGTGAATGCTTAATTAATTACACAAAGTGGAATGGCATCAGGAGGAGAAACTAAGCACTGTGCATCTCTCTCCTCCTATTTTGTTGCAGCCAGAGAAATCTCTTGACAGTTGGAAGCAGGGGTACAAATCCTCTCAAGCAAGGCAAGGGATTAAGCCTGGTAATCCAACATACTTCTGTGAAGGCTTTAACCACAGGCTACTGGCAAAGCAAGATCACAACTTGATTTTGCTGACCAAGAATTTTATCACCCATCACCAAAATTAATTAGTAAGTCTGTGTCTAGTTCATAAGTTGTTTCAAGACTACCAGAAATCACACTGTTTAGAAAATATAATACTCTCTCTGCCTCTCTTTCCAGATGCAGGTATTCAACACCTGCACACACAGACTTCATGTTTGATGCTGGCTATTTCATGTTATCTGTCTGATCCAAAGTTCACTGCTTCTGAAATCCAAGTGAAAAGAACTATTATCTCTATTCTACTTATGTAAACATCTGCAGATTCAAGACGTACTCATGGAAGCAGGTCCAACAACTGGCACTATCCATGTATTTAAAATTAGGTGCAGCACTTGCAAAAGATACGGAACAGCTTTGTTCAATGTTATAAATCCTTGGTTAATTACTGGTTTAATAAATAGTTTTTTTCCTAAGAAAAAAAAGCAAGACAGTAGCTGAGATAAAACTTTTGCCAACAAAATCTCAAGGCATACCAATAGGACAAAGCCAGTGCAAGGAGCCCAGCAAACCATTTTCTGAAAAGCAGGAATTGAGCAAAAGAAAAATAAGCAATGGAGATGTATATAAAGTGGCTCTCAGAGACCTGGCTGGAAAATACCTACGGAAAGGCCCACAGAAGTGTGTCTTGTCTTAAAATTCTATTAAATCGATGCTTTGTTTCTGTTCTCTAAATAAGCAATAAGCATTAGTTTAGCTTTAGGAAGATACTACAGTCATTGTGGTCTCTAGAATGCTGGAAAGCCGCAGACAATAAAGTCATCTTCTGCCTGTGAAGCAAGCATATAGACACCAAATAGGTTGTAGTGAGGTGGGGGTTGGTCTGCTCTCTCATGTACCAAGCAATAGGACAAGAGGAAAACAGCCTCAAGTTGCGCCGTGGGAGATTTAGGTTGGATATTAAGAAAAATTTATTCACTGAAAGGGTTGTAAAGCACTGAAACAGACTGCCCAGAGAAGTGGTGGAGTCTCCATCCCTGTAGGTATTTAAATGACATGTAGATGTGGTGCTTAATGACATGGTTTAGTGGTGAACTTGACAGTGCCAGGTTAACAATTGGACTCGATGACTCTGAAGATCTTTTCCATCTTAAACAATTTTATGATTCTATAACCAGAGGCTAGTCTGTATGTGGAAAAAAATCAAGTTACCTGCACCCTGAACAAGTACAGGATCAAAGCCTGACACCTGCAGAAACAGGAAGGAAACAGTGGAAGAAGAGAGGGGTTTTCTGCTTTGTGAGAAAAGTCCATAGAACAACACATAAAAATCACTGTATTTGCAAGTTTTACTTTACTCCACATCTTAAGCTGACCACAGGTATAGGCTCTTACTAGAGACACACCAAATGCCTAGTACGTGAGACAAGACAGTCTCTGGCAGTTTCTATAACATTACTCTTACAGAACACAGGCATCTATACAAATTGCAGCTACAGCTATTTGCAGGTATGAAATGTATCTACAAAATCTGAGAACGGAGTAAAATAGAAAAAAAATATAGGGGCTTCTAGAAAGATGTCCTAACTTCTGATATTTGCATATTTGATGAATACTTAAAACACAAGAACACAGTTTTTAAGCAGTATTGTGTCTATGCAGTAATACATCTGTGTTATGCCACTATCTGTAATCCCCTCTAAATTATATTTCTCCAGTAGTAATGTGCCATTGTTATACTCTCATGTTGAACAGTATCTTGCAATGCTTGTATCAGGCTGTTCAGCTGCATCGAAGTAAGTTATCTTTCTTATTTCTAAAACTTTAATGTATAAGGACATTATTTCCATTAGTGCATTTTATTATTAGTCTTGTGATTTTTATGAATTTTAGAAAACAAGTTATCCTTCTATTCACTCAAATCTAATCAGAAAAGGTTTTAATATGATGTTCATTTTATAGGACAGAATGTTGGCTATTTTATCTTCTGTGGTTTGTTTCCGTAAGACCCAATGAAGAAAAGTAATATTATTTTACAACAATGTATAAAAAAATAAGTTTCATATGAAATTTATAATTTATCAACATTTAGTATTTTTAATCATTATCATTTGTTAGTGCTCCCAAGTCTTCATATAAGATAACCTAATAAAATACAGTTTATCTCCTCAAAGTATTTTTAAAATTTGTAGTAGGTTTCCTTTCCTTTACACTTTCAGTCGAGCTGAACTGAACATCCTTTTTTGTTGGTAGCTTCCTCTCTTGCTTTGCAGCGCTATTGATGATTTCAACAGAGCTGCCAACACAGCCCTGGGAACAGCGGCTGTTGGTTAATTTGTGCAGTGAAGCACAAACATTTTTTCCATCACATGGTACATAAACCAGCACTGTTGAGGGGTAAGTTGGTAACTACAGAAGTAAAAAGTTTCAGATTTCTCATCACTTGGAAATAAGCTGGGAGACTCAGGTCTGCTTAACTAGGAATGTCCTGTGCTGTAGCACAGTGACAATGACATAGTCATTTTGTCCTACATAAGCAGCAAATTCTTCATGCTAAATAGCTGACAGAGCTCTGCTTAAAATTATAGAGAGAGGCGGTGCTGGAAGTCCCAGCATGAGATATGCAAATAAGACTGATAAAAATTTCAAGGTATTTCTGGAGACGAGCATTAGGTGATACTGCTAACAGTGGTAACAGTCAAGGTAACAGTATTTATTTCTTTTTCAACAGCATTGCTCTAGTCCTCTTCCCAACAGCTTAATACCATTCCTTACTTTTCATAGCAATACCTCTCACCAGGTCTACTTTAAGTGACGACCCCATGCCAGAATGACATTCTTCAGACACACTGGAGCAGTGTGTGGATCCACACAAGCTCTGAAGTTTGACATCAGTGCTTTATATTCCACATATACCTCCTTTCTTGCATTTTTCAAAGTACACAATTGTCTTAATAAATTTATCAAACTATCTTGCTAATGAACTAACCTGCTACCCCTTCACTGTTATAGAATCATAGAATTATTTAAGTTGGAAAAGACCTCTAGGATCATCTAATTCAACCTTTGTCCAACATCTCCCTAATCCCTAGACCATCTCAAAGCACCACATCCACCCTTTTTTTGAATGCCTCCAGGGAAGATTAACATCAGTATCTTTGGGCTTCCAAAGGAGACCTCTAGCCACTCAGAGAAATGCCACTTAGAGTGTCAATGGCAGCATTCCCAATCCTTTCCTCACGTTAAAGCTGAGCCACTCTTTAAAGACTGGGTAAGAGGCAACAAAGCAAAAGCTTATATATTAAACAATAATTTGATAAAATAGAGAGATTTGACGTCCTATTTCTCCTATCCCGTTTTAAACAAAATAGAAGTATGATTACCCTCAGCTTCAGAAACTGATCATAGCTGCAAGTTCTGCACTGTGAATCACTTCTCTAGTTCAGTGGCACCTGAAGTAGGATGACATTAAGAAATGCCTTACTTCTGTTTCTTACTGGTTTCTTCGCACATTTCTCTACTCTGAGTCACAGAATGGTTGAGTTTGGAAGGAACTTCTAGAGGTTACCCGGTCCAACCCCCTGCTCAAGCAGAGTCATCTAGTGCTCACTGCCCAGGTTTAATATCTCTAAAGATGGAGACTCCATAATCTCTTTGGGCAACCTGTGTCAATGCTCAGTCATCATCACAGTAAAAAAAACGTTTCCTGATGTTCAGGATCATCAGTGTTTCCTGGGTTTCACACTGTGGCCATTGCCTCTGGTCCTGTTACTGGGCACCACTGTCTGACTTCATCCTTTTTCCACCCTCCCTTCTAGTATTTATAGACATTGATGAGATCACTCCTGCGCCTTCTCTCCTCCAGGCTGAATGGACTGTTCAACTGTCTCAGCCTTTTCTCAGAGGAGAGATGCACCAGTCCCTTCAACATCTGAATGGCCCTGTGCTGGACTCTCTCCAGTATGTTCAAGTCTCTCTCATACTGAGAAGCCCAGAACTGGACCCTACACTCCAAGTGAGGCCTCATCAGTGCTGAGCAGAGGGGAAGGATCACTGAGCATGCCAAGCACTGTGAATTTAATTCTAGGGGTGAGTGTGCAAGGGCTTGCTCTGGGTGCTGCACACGAGTGAGAGGCTACACATCCCAATCCTGTGCCGAAAGAACGCCCACTGCAGTCAAAGCAGAACGTCTTTTTTGTGCATCTATTATCTCATCTTAACCAAACTCTACCTGGAACTACTAATACATTAATTCTACTTTTTGCTACAATCATTCTGATTTTTTATTTTCTTTTTCCTGTTTCTCTCCATACTCTTAACAGGACTTTATGGAAAGGAAATGTATATCAATGTCCAGATGAAAGGAAGGAGCTGGAAACAACTGCTGTGTATCAGGAACAATACACCTATATTACATAAAGATTGTGATTTCCCTTTTCTAAGGTACTTTTGTGAATGGAAGTCAAACACACACTGACCTTTTTTGCTATTACATCACTCAGAAAACACATCTGCTGGGCAGCCTGCAATCACCACAACAGCATTTTGGTGTGTTTTTTAAACAAAGACAATACCATGTACTTTTTCCTTAACCTCACCTAGAAGTGTTTTCCCTGGAAATATTCCTAATAATTCAGCCTGAGGCAAACACTAAATGCAAAATATTTCAGACTGATTACTGTGCAAAAGTTAATAGCACTCTAAACAAGTTCCTAACACACAAGGTGTTGGAAAATACAATCAGCACTACTACCATTCCTATATATAACAGCATTTAATGCATTAGCTGTATCATAGTTCCCCAAACTAATTTTTCTATCCACATAAAATTAAGAGTTATTGAGGATAATTATCAAGGCTTCTATTTTTAAGATTAACATATTAGCTGACCTACATCCTAGTCTTTCTGTGACATTTTCACAGATTGCCATGTTAGCTCACATTTAAGAACTGAGTAGATTTTATGGTATCAGTGCCTCATTGACTTTAATTTATGTTCAAATACACTCAGGCTTAAGCGCTTTTTAAGTCATAAGTGAAAATGCAAGGATACAGAGCCATGTCAGTGAAACATGACTACCCTGCATAAGGGAAGAAATCGCACCATGCACGTCTTAGTTCCGATTTTAAAGTACTTCAAGACAAAATTTTCTGCAGCCACAGAGCAGTCTGGATGCTGTTGATCTGATACAGCTCTCTTGTGAAGGAAGTCAGAAGAGAGCACTTGCTGTTTGTAAGCAAGCTGGATATTTACATCCGCTGAACTATGTGAAAACAATAGAAGAAATTACAGCTATTTGGGTAGCACAAATCAAATGACAGAAGTAGTTGTGGGTCTTTGACTATACACATAAAAGCACTGAGCTTCAGCGACTGAACCAAATTGCTACACTTTCTGCCCAGGGAGAATGACATAGGATCACAACTCCAACAGAGACTGTGAGGTGGATTTTCATCCTAGAAGAAAGATTACCCCTTTTCATTCATGGAGTCCCACAACGGGCTGCACAACCATTTTAACTGTGCATCCCATTGCATTTGTACTTCTCCGGCTTCAAATCAAGATGTCTTGTAATGCAGTGACCCTATTTCACATTCACTTTTAAATCTCTCTTTAACCTCCTTTATGCTCATAGACCAAAAAACTAAGTTGAAGTGCATGGCTGGGAAGTACCCCTGTCTTTAAAACAGAAGGGAATCCTGATGAATTTCACAAAGCTCTTCGAGGCTGCACCCCCCCTCCCTCCGTTTCACTACTTCATCCCTTTGTTTGGTTAAAATAGGTCAGTGCTCATAAAAACACCCCTCTAGGGCTGACTGCCTCACATGACCAGAGCAGCCAACTCTAAGGAATACCAACGCTAACACGGAAGGCATGGAGAACTGAAATAACACACACAGAGCAAACTGCAAGGGAAGGGACTACAAGATGAGTTAGAAAAACAGGAACACCTATTTCCCATCTCAGAGCTTCAGCAATCCTGAAATAGGCTGTGACAGGCTCTATGAAAATCTAGCTGCACAAAACTGGTGTCTTCAGAGGAACCTAAACAGGGGATGCTATGATCCTGGTCAAGACAACATAACCTTCAGCTCATAATGTAATTCAGTCTGGTTAACATCCTTAACGTCCTCTGTAGATATGTCAACCATGCATCCTTTCTTATCTATATTGGCAAGGATGCCACTCAATTTTTTGAAGTGATATTTTCTGGAAGAAGTTGAGTAACAGCAACTGCAGTCTTAAAACAGCTTAAATATACCAATTTCTCTCAGGGAAAACAGATTCACTTTACTTGCCCACCCAGGTATGTAAAAAGACTGAAACAGCAAAAATTATGTTATGTGACTAGGATCAAGGCCTCACTCCTGTGCCTCCAAAACAAAGAAAAGTTTGCTGCTCAGTGTTAAAAAAAAAAAATAAATTAAGAGGAACCAAAATCTAATGTCTGGCTTTAGATCAGAGATAACAGCTCAACAGGAAACCCACTAGGCTGAAGATAACTGGTGAAAGGAAATTTCTTTCCCAACAAGTTTTTCAGATTCTTTGTTGCTTAAAAAAAAAAAATTGCAGCCTGTACTTTTTTCAAACTAAGTCTTTGTATGATCTAACACTGGACATGCAATTTGTTCCAAGATTCAAGATACTGAGCTTGGCTCCTCAGTTAGAGCCGAGCAGGGTTTGGTAGCCGAGGTAGAGTGCCACACAAACACAACTGCACTGTTTACAGGGCAGCTCACAGTAATAAGGTACACCAGATCTCTGCTGACTCTGCACTTCACAAAATTAGATGTCTCTGTGATAACGTCTCAGGTTTGAAGCTTTCAGTAAAGCCTCGCTGACTGTGAACTGAATTAATTACACACATGCAGTACTGCAGGAAAAGGTGGCGAGATGCACTGGAAGTACACAGACAAGCACCCAAACTAGCTCTAGAGAAAACAGTTTTGGTTCAGAAGCATTGCCTGGGATTCTCCTTTACTCAAATTATTTTAGCCAATTACTTAGCTAGATATAAAACAACCAACTGTGGTGCTAACACAAAAAGAAGCCTTACTGTGAAATACATGAGTTGCACACATAGGAAAGACTTCTATTTGTACAGTAAAAATGAAGTTGTCATTTCAAATGAGATATGCAGGAATCTCTACCAATAGGGAACTTCTGTCTTCCACGAACACCAGTACTAGGTAGTTGAGTAGAATTAGTTTCTGCCATGTAAGATACAGTATATGACCTTTTATCACAAAATTCTGGACTGTTGTAACACTGAAGAGCTTAGAGTTTAAGCTAAGGGGCACAAATCAGTTATCATATGTCTTGTATAGTAAAAGTGGGAACAGTATCAAACTTTCTACTATTATCAAAAAGAGAAAACAAGTCTTTCAGAAATACTGAAAAGTGTAATAACTTTAGTCCAGCAGTTTCACAAACAATTTTTTGAAAATGTGCTAGTGGAAAACTATGTCTGCCAAATTATACTGACAAGTGACTTCCTCAGGATATTATCAAATCATATCACTACATTACCTTCTGCTTTTGTATAGATTGAGATGTTTCCATTCACCAGGCCAGCAAACAAGTACTGAGACATATATGTTAAACTCATAACAGTTGATTTTTCAGGAGTGAAAAAGTGTTGAAGTCGAATTTTCTTTGAGCCTTGGCAACTTTTGTAAACAGAAATGCTATAGAAAGAAGCAAGAAAAGAAAAAACCAACCTGTGAAATTATGTTTCATTAGTTCTTAGTAGAATATGCACAGAAGAGGTTTAGAATAAAATATTGGAGGAAAAAATATTTTCTCCTTCCATTCATAGGAAGATGAGTATGGAAAGGAGTATCTTGACCCTCTAAAATGTCAACTTAGACAACATGCAATTACATAATATTGACATGACAACACTTTTCATATCATCTTATCTGAAGAAACAGTTATTCAAGAAAGAGACATAATAAAAATTCTTCTCAAAGTCCTTATCATGAGTTTATTCAAAATTTTCTCTTAGCTTAAAAGAACAGATATGGATTAAGTATTACCTCGAGAACTAGGAAAAAGAGAAGAAAAACTCACTACCAGATATCAATTGCACTTAAAAGTCTCACCATTCTTACAGATTATTAGCATGGGTATGTTAGGAATATTGAATAGTTAAATCTGGAATTCCACTTCACAAGCAAAGATAATCCGTACAATTAGATGTTGGAATTTCTGGAAACAGCATTTTTTGTTGTCTTTCATTTATACTGGTTAGAAACACCTTCAAAAAATCACATGTAGTTACATACTTATGCCCTCACTAGGTGTAGTAAGATCTGTTTGTTTACTGACCTCTAAGTTCAGAAAATGTAACTTTGTTCTTCAAAATAAATCAAGTGATGACTCAGAAAGGTCATCAGTTCAAATATGGCAAAATAATTCATGTCAATACTAAACAGTATTATTATTTATTCGCATGACAAATCCTGCACAATATCACAGTGTAGAAGGTTAATGGGTTCCTCATTAACACTTTGTGATTCCGAAAGTTTTCCAATACCTAAAAATTATTTTGTAACATTATAAATGTAATATTCATATTTTTCAGACATGATATATGATCTTTCATCAAAGATACACACTATTTTAATTTCAAATACTACATAGTGTATTTTAAAATTATGTAGAGGTTATTTTTTCCTTTAGGTGGAAAGGAAGTTGAGGTCCTTGGGATATCACATATATATATTCTTGCAAGTATTTCAGACAATTTTGCTATAGAATAATAAACCTAATGAATCAATCATACACAGGACACCAAAAATGAGAATCACCTTCCTTCTTCCATGCCAAGGCAAATAGTAGGCACATTACAAGCTTTTGCAAGAACATTTTCAGAGTCGGAAGCCTTATTTTGCTCTTTCACTTTCTCCTCCTCTGGTATGTAGACCATGCAGAGAATCCGTGATTCCACATTGAAGCACTCAATAACCTTGGGGCTGGAGCTTTGAAATGAGACTATTGCAATCTGGCCCATCTGATTAGTACAACTGCCAATCTGAATTGGAAAGAGGAAAGATTAAAAAAGACTGATACCTGTCTTCAGAAAGATCAGCATTAACAAGAAGGGATGACTGCAATATTAAATGAAGAGTGCATCTCAAGTTATATGCATGAATATGAGTTTTCATGCATTAAGACATAAACAAGAAAACAAATTCAGCACAAATACCAGAGATTTCAAAACATTACGTACACAAAATTCCCTTGTATATTCACAAAGCCACTTTGTTCTTTTGTGAAAGGAGAAATATTAAGTCCTATTCTGATGTCTGACTCATGTATATACATAATGCAATTACAATAAATATCCATGTACTATATTATTTTAATAACCAATGTTCTCTCAGATTCTCTTAAAACGGATGATATAGCTGAAGCCTGTCCTTTGCACAGTAACAGGTCTACAAATAAATTCTCTGTCCTAAAATAAAGAGGAATTACTAATATAATCCCTTTTGTAAACTCGCTGATACAGGACCCTAAACTTCTCATTGATCCAGAACTAAGTATCGTCCACGAATCTGTACATTTTGGGGATCAGGGAAGTGTAAAAAAGACATGTATGCCCAAGCACAGGAACGTGTTTTCATATAGTAACTCTTATGTTTATACGAAATTTAAAAACACAGGAAAGAAAGAACAAATGTTTCATGGCAGTAGAAAGACATTATTGGCATATGTTTGTAACGACTGTTTACAAAAAGTGAAGATAAAAATAAATTATGTGGGTCACTTTGAAAAAGACCACTGAAAAAGGGTATTTCTAACTTTTAATTCACAAGGGTTCCCTTAAAATTTCAGTATTGTAGTAACAAGAAAAGCTACTGAAATCATGAGCTTTTTTTTTTTTTATAAGTTTTGGCTATATCACTTTATCTGTGGGAACATCTGCCTATTTGGGGTCATAACAATAAGCCAGAATAGGGTCTTTTCCCCTATGTATAGACTTAAATAGATTATTTATGGCTAAAACATTTTCAAAATATGGTAACAAACAATAGAACAGCGTGAGCTCATATGAGTTTTAGCAACCCTTGTTACAGATCAGCACGTAACTCACCCACAAATGCACTCAGCACTTTGGAATTTGTTCTGTGCCACACTAACAAACCACACATACATAAATGATACCCTCCAGAGAACAATGAGATCACATGGACAAAAACAAGCTATCCTTGTTAGAAGTCCATCTTCTGTGCTGAGAGTCACAAACAACAATGCAGAGAAACAGGAGGCACTACCCTTTTTTAGATTTCAAAAGATGATGCTTACCCAAAGAAAACCATGTTCCATGGCACAGGAATCTGACTCCGTTTCGTCAGCTAGGTATGGCTCAGGATTATAAGCAGCACATTCAATCTTCAAAGAAAACAAAAGTAGGCAGTTACCACATTAAAAAAATAGGCCCAATTCTGCCTAATTTAGTCTGTAATTAACTGAAGTGTTTAAGGATATCAAAGAATCACAGAAGGCAAGAAGTCAGTTTAGTCTGTCCAACTTCCCACAGGCAGTCAGCTGCACATGTGGTGGTCCCGAAACATTCCTTACCTACTCTTACAGACCTTAAAAGCCAAGCTACCAATTCTCTAGCTGACCTGCTCAAATGCTTCAGGACCCTTATTAAGTTTTTCCAAATAGCTAACCTAACGTCATCCTTGCTGTAAATGTTAGTCTGTTCCTTCTCACATCAGCCATCAGGTACTTCCATTCTGCACTTTTCTTTTATATATAAGGCTGATATATGTCATCACCCTACCTGGGTCTCCTCTTCTTTAAGCTAAATTAACGTTATCACTTAATTAAATTTTTAAAATTTAAAGATTTTTTAAAAAAATTCTTGTTTGTGAAATTCTTGATTATAATCACTTTTCCAGCTGGCACCTCTCCAGCAGATATACCAGCTTCAAATACTTGAGAGTGCAGAACTTTCTCACCCGAACATGTTATTCTAGCAGAGGTGTTAGCAGCACTACTCCCTGATTATCTCTTCTGAAGCCTGTTTGTACACATTCCATTGACTATTTGCTCTTTGGAACAATATTACATTCTTAACCAATCCTTAGCTTGCTGTTCCGTTAAAAACTACTTCTACAGACCTTCTACTCAGCCACCTCCTCAGTCTGCACTTGTGAAACTCTTTATTTCTGCCTGAGCATACCAGGTGTCTGTCTTACTGACTGTCATCTTTATTTTTTTTCTTTTTTCTCCTTAAATTATTTCTCCAGGTGCTTTACTCATTTTGAACGCTAATGCTATCATCCATAATACTCGTACTCCCTCCCAACTTCATGGCATCATGTTACTGTCAGTAAATTAATAACCATACTCATAATCATGCTGGTCATTTAAGAAAAATCTGAAAGCTACACCAGACTCAAGATCTATATTTAAGTCCACCCCAACTCTGAAAAATCATTCAAGCACCAAGGCTCTGAAAACAGGCATTTTTATGAGCAGTCATGGCTTTCTATTTTCCCTAATTTCCCTAATATCTATGGCAGAGCTCCCTAAAGCTTATGTAAACACATTAAAACACACAAAAGCAATTTATGACCATGTAGAAACTACAAAGATTTCTGATGAGGTGTGATGATCTGTTTTTAGACAAGATTCTTGATAATTCACACTAATGTTCTCATCTCAGACATCAATGACTTTGTGATTATATTGCAGTAGTAGAGACAATTTGGTTAGGATTAACTTGGGCAACTTCACGATAACCTGGCAACGTCACCCCCCAACAGTGAAAAATTAAAAAAAAAAAAAAAATTACAAAAAGGAAACAAGCAGGCTTAAGTTATGAGTTCTAAATTCCCAGTTTACTTAATTCTCAAAAGTGCAAAGAATTTCACAAATCTCCCTGAAGTCAGCAGGCATCACCAAGTGATTAGCAGTAGTAAGAATAATGTTATGTATTCATCAAAGCAATGCACTATAAGGCTAAAAGATGGAAATCGATATCTGAGAAAGAAAAAAGAGCTGTCCGTGCCAGTTTTAGCATGTCTCATTTACCATGTGCTGAAGCTATCTACTCATACTGGTGATTTACAGTAGCTGTGACAGCTGAATACATCACTGGTGGAAGAGAAGACAGCCTGCATCCTGGGTATTTCTTGGGCTGCTTGTTACATCTCTGTGCTACTTTGCATCATAGTCAAAACCGATGATATTTGGCCATAGTCAAACCCTGGTAGATTAGCTCTCAATCTTGACAGAAGCCCTTTGCCTGGGGTGCCAACTTGCTCTGATTGGAGAAATCTTTACAGGCTCTCTACACCACCAGACAGCCTGAGCAGCGCGCAGAGATTTAACAAGCAGATTGGCCAAGCAAAGGGTCTCTTTCCACCCCAAGCTGTGGCCTGACACCCAAACTGCAGAAAACCACCAGTAATGATCCAGTATCACTGTGGACTTAGGAGCATGAGGCATGACAGCTGTGTTCACATCCACGTTATCTTTAAGTGCTGCAAAACTGTCAAAGCTGACCCAGAGCTCAGGCAAATACTGTTACACACTATGACCAAGGCAAAGGCCACCACCCAGCTGTGTGGGCAACTGACTTTCCTTTCTAAACAAGCAGATCCCGTTGTAACTTGGTTACAGGCTTTGAGGCTGTGCCTTCAAGGCTCCCGGCGTAAGCCTACAGGACTTACAAATCCATACGCTATAAGGAAAGATAAATATCTTGAGTTTTTGCAAAACCCCATGCAATTAGGTTAGTCTAACATTGGAATTCTGGCCATACAGATACAATTTTATTTCCATTAGTGTTTTTGCACAAGCCTAATTGACTGATGGTCAGTAAGAAGTCTCGTTGATGCATAGGAAAATATAGCATCCAGCACCCTTCCCTTCCGTCTGTTGGTCTGGACACGCTGTACTTATTTTTATCATTAAAGCCTATGGTCAAAATGACTTCAAATTGATATATGAATTTAGGAAATTAACCGTTAAGGTGATTTCTGTATCATTGTTCAGAACAGAACTACATTTTTATATAAGACCCCATAAAACTGAATTTTAAAAATTATTTTAAACTGTTACTCTCCGTGTACTAAGGCAAATCAGAAATCTGAGGAGTATTCAACATAGTCACGCAAGTACAGGACAGCTAACATAGAGACCAGATTCCTGCACTTCCTAAGCTGCAGGTTTTTTTGGAGCCTCAAACAAATGCTTGGACAACTCAAGACCAATTCAAAATTCCCAGCAGTTGTTTTCATTGAGTGATGAGCTTACACCTGAAAGTGAATGTCATACTATGTAAAAGAAAACACTATGTTTCTTAGTGCCTCAAAGATTGCAATATTCTGCATTGCTATGGCCCTCTTGGATCTTCCACTGCTACTGGTCTTACACCAAGGCAGTAACTCAAGAGAACTCATAGATGTGAACCAACAGATGTATTTACAAAACAGTATTCTTCAGCAGTTATTTCACACAAGAAAAGCAGGTGTAATCTGATATAAAAATTCCATTCACCTTGAACTCCTGTTGCTTGGCCATCATCACTGGCATGTGTCTAACAAGGAGAGGATGTTTCTCCTTTTTTATTTGATTCCCATCATCTTCTACACAGAACCAACCTAACAGGTTATCCTCCGCTGTAATGGAAAGAACAACAAACATCCCACAATACTTTCACTGAATAATCAATTACACCTCTCTACAGGAACAGAAAAGAATTATTTTAATACTGATCAGGCTGTTCTTATGCCATGTATGCATAAAGAAAAACATAAAACTATAAGCAAAAATTCAATATAGTAGATTACATACATTTGATAACGCAAAAAATAATACCTTACGCTAGCAAGGGTGTTCTCTTAATAATCTTGTCAGTAGGTTATTAAACATCAAACCTCTCCCCAGACTTCAGGAACTCTGTGTTGCAAACAGCATTTCCCTGGCTGTGTAAGTGACATCACTACCAACTATGACTTATCATAATTATAAGGATCCTCCTCCTAGAATGACAGAGCCATGAGAGAGCCTTTTGGTTTTGTTATTTTGCCAGCCTTCAGTGAGATACCATAAAAGCACTGTATTTTCAGGATGTGCTATTGAAACTTGCTTTCTAGCAAGTGCATATCCCCAGTGTTTCTCAACTTAGGCATTCAAAATCCCAGGTACCTTTGGAAACCTATACCCCCTGTGCAAACATAGGAGACCAGTATTGTCACAGGACAGCAGATTCTTTTTGGTCCCACTTAGACCAGGTTTGTTTGTGATAACCCCTCCAGCGAAGACTAAAGATTTATGTTACAAAAAGAAAAACCACACTCCCCCGCCAAGACCCTCAGTTTTTACATATCCAACTATAGAAATGTTGCATTATATTAAAATTATACCCACAAATTTATTTCATACTCAGAAAGCTAAACAAAGGTACCCAACATCTTTACTGATATTTCCTAGGTAAAAACATTCTGAGCTAAACTGTAGAAATCTGAACCTGAAATTCAATGTTCAAAAAGTTTGTAAGATCTGAAGACATACGTTCATAATAGAATAACTTCCTCACCTGTCCTATAGTGTGTGCTATTCTTGTTGACTTAGATGTAACAATTAGTAATGATTACCAGACTTCATTACAATAGTGTAGAAATTATATTCCTTCATAATGAAACCCCTGTCCTATCTATAACATTATCACTTTGTAGTAACACACCATCACTACTATTTACTGTATTGGAATTTTAACAGCTGCTGACAGATTTTCACCAAAAAATCATTTTCTAAAAAATAAAAATTAAAAAATATTACAAAGTACATTGAGAGCTATCTTAACCTGACAGGAAATTTAAGCAACTAAGAATTACCAAGTGCCAGTTTAGCCATCTGTAAATTGTTGATCCAAGACTGTTTGATGGCAGGGGTAAATGTATTGAACACAGCTGTAAAGAAAGTGGGCCTCCTAGACCTGCAATACAGAGGGAAAAAAAAAGCCACTCTAAATGCACTGAGTATGAGATACAGTCAAGGCTAGAAATGTTGAGCAAGGTAAAATTTCAGTATTTTCTAATATTCAGACAAAGACACAGTTGTGATACAGGCATGCAGGCTACGATGTGCCACACGTCCATCTTCCTAAACTTTACATGGAATGGTATGAGAAGAACACACTCCTTGCTGAAGGAATAGAACAGTGGCTGTTCCCTAATAGCTGTCACTGCCGTGGTTCCTCTCTTGCTACTTGCATCTAGAACGCAGGGTTGAGGAACAGGAGAAAAAGTACAATACTGCCCTGGAACATGCAAGTTCCCAGCATTGCGGCATGAGAGCAGAAGTCAGAGGATAACTGCGGAGACAGAAGAGGGGGAAGAGCTACAGATTCCCAAATCCTCCCTGGTACATCTATGCCTAATACATAAGCCCATTTAGAAAGTTTTGTAATCAAGATTACTACTGACTTGTCCTGTTTTCCTGGGAGTTGCAGCTGAATTCTACAGCGATCTGCGGC